>JAFFZH010015097.1:0-65846 GCA_018420115.1 Euura saliciscinereae | reverse complement strand
AAAAAAAAAAAAAAACTATACCTACTTCTACAAATCCGTTATATACATGAATATTCTCTCTTTTATTCATCAAAGATCTACGGATTAGGTATTAGGATTTCTTCAGGATAGTGTCTACCCACAATCAATGTAGGGATGGGGCGATTCTTTGAAAAATTTCAATTCTTTTTTATATTTATTTATTGGAATCAATTTTTACACTGAGAGAAATTCATATAGTTAACGGATTTTATGATTGACAGGATTATAAAAATATTCAATCAAACCCAAATAATGGTTCAGAATACTATATTATAGTTTCGTTTACTATAAAAAATTGTTCGAGGCCATTTATAATTCACATGAATAGTAACAATAACTATAAATTTCTCTTTAGTGTAATAAATAATCGTTTTCTAATTCATAATTGAATAAAAAATTAATGATACAGCATAAAATCGAATTAGATTACAATTTTAGAAATGAATGTGGACAATACTAGTTTTTGTGTCGTAGATAATTAATTTGAAAAAAAAAGATCGATTTTCTCACCGCAGATAAAAAAAAAATCGATAAAAAACGTTCCTCTATTTTTTGAATTGCGATCAAATTTCTGTGTGATTGAAAAAAAAAGTATATTACTATAGTTTCCATTTCGCATATATACATATATCGAACTGCTGACATCTGCATGGTTTGGTTTCATTGACAGAATTGTTTTTTATTCTTTGTGTGCTTTTTTTCTGTCCTATTGTTGAAAATCCTGACCTTCTGGCGGCGCGCAGAGTGTCAAGGGGACATCATGAGGTATATAATAATAGAGATCGGAGTTTTCTAAAAATCGGCGTGAATTTGTAAATTTGACGCGCATCGACCAGGCGATACGGTTAAGAGAGATTAGTCTCGGTTATGGGAACACCTCAGCCCGCATGTTAGCTTATAGTGGCAGTCTCTTCTCTATATAATAGGTACCCTGCGGCATTGAGGAGAGGAGAGATTTTTGGGCGGCATGACGACTGACTCTCGATGCGATACGGGCGTATTCTACTTTACGCGATATTGGCGAAATTTTTTATATACATCTATATCTACAGTTTTCAATTTCGAAAAATAAACAAGAAGAAAAGAACAAAAAATGACGAAAAATGTTGGAAATATTGAAGTGAGAAAATATCACGAGGAATTTTAAATTTTTTTTTTTTTTTACAGTTTTGAATTTGAAAAAGTATGATTAGAAAAATACGATAAAAAAAAACAAAAAATGAAGAAAAAACGTTGGAAATATTAAAGTGAAAAAATATCACAAAGAGTTTTAAATCTTGTTCTTTTACTTTTTTTGAAGTTTGCAATTGAAAAGAGACGAAACAGAAAATGAAAAAGAAACGTTGAGTATGTTCAAGTGAAAAAAAATATCGCAAGCAATTTCGAATTTCCTTTCAAATTTTACATCTATCTAGTTTTCAATTTCAAAAATTATAATACATAAAAAAAATTAAAAAAAATGTCGAGAAGATTGAAATCAAATGAAAAAAATCGCAAGATTTGAATCTTGTTTGTTAATTCAAGGGAACCTGCACAAGGAGTTTCATGAATAAAAAATATTATAGGGGTACGTAGAGTCCCAAATTAATAAATATAAAAATCTTACAATTTTTTTCTTTTTTTTTTTTTTTAATTTTCTTATTTGATAGAATTCGAGTCACAATTTATGTTGGTTTTGGTGTTCAAATTCCAACATTGATTTTATGAGGAGTATTTTTTGTTTTTCCGAAGAAAATCAATCCTCATAACAAAAAGATGGACCTGTAAACTGACGTCACGTATTTGAAAAAAAATAGTTTCTTCTTTTCTCACGTGCGTAGAAGCTGTGGTTGAAATTTCAATTGATTTTAGACACGTGTATATATTTTTCTCACGAAACTCCCTGTACCCAAAGTTCTCATAATTAGTGCATCGCGTAATCGAAGTCTGATCCTATTTGTATATAGTTTCATATTTCATCGTTCGGGATGATTAGCCTCTGAATGGGTCATATGGGACTGAAAATCAACGCCAGTACATTGTCGGTTCCCCCTAGCGGCGTTACAATTGATCTTTGCGGTAAGACCGACGCGCCAGCGCCGGCTCTTTGAATTGTAATTGGCTTGATAAATAAATCGCGAATTAACGCGAACTACGCCGCCGACTTTGAACGTAAATAATTAGAGATCGTGCGGGTTTTGAGACTCGCGAATTACTGTCGGAGTTTAATAACCATAATGCGACTGTATCCATAATTTCATCATCCACGTTTGGATGAACTACATGCATGAAATATGACGAGAAAATTAATATTTGAAAAAAAAAACTATTACAATTTTTTTCTCATTTGAAAAAATTGCCAAATCTCTTAAAAAGTTGCTCTTTTAAATAATTAATTATATATTGACTAATTTTATCATTATAATCTGTTTCTTAAGACTATTAAAATTATGAATCAATTTATGGATATTATAATTATTCATAATTTCATAATTATAAATTTTTTTTTAACTCATCGATTTTTTTTTAAATTGCAGAAACAACGTTTCTTCAAACTCAAATCCATATTTTTTTTAATTTCCCTCTCTCTAGCTGCCTTTGAGGCCGTTTTTCAAAATATTTTTTTCTATTTTAATAAAGAAAAAAAAATAATAACTCAATAGAATCGATGCCACTGGGAAAATATCTTAGACTTTAGTTTTTTGAAAGAAATCAGATAAACTTGAAACAGTTGAGGAAATTAATTTCCTCGGTCTTTGATCGATATAAAATTCTACACGTACAACGAAATATGAAAATATTTGTGAGACTCTTACGTCCAAAAGAAGAAAAAAAAAAACGCGGTCCCAGGTAATTTTGAATCCTAATTTCAGTAGTAGCTACTCACGTCAGCTGATCTGACTAATTGCGTGAGTGCACATGAAAAAAAATATATAGTTACACCACCGCTAGGTATAATACCTGACGGAACGGACTTGTTTCGCTCTGTTTATTTGTTCGAAAGCTTCTTTTTTTTTTTTTAAGTCGTTCTATTTTTCACTTCTTTTTTCAAACTCTTTCTTTTCTCTTCCAAGTCTTTTTTTTCAGAGGCCTCGCCCCGTGAATGAAATCGATCCGTGAACCGAGGCTCAACTTACCGCACGGTCAGAATCAACGTGAAACGCACGCATTTGCTCTTATACCCTACCTTGCCTTGTATCAAAGTGTATATATAGGTATAACCTTTCGGTTAGTCATACGATTTTTCATCATACGATACGAACCCACCTTCGCACAATTTTTATTATTATTATTTTTTTTTTTCTGTCTTTCAATCGTGAAATTTATTCATAACCTTCGGATTCTCAAAATAAAATTGACTTGATACTAATTAATTTATTTAATCAAAAATATTTTATGTCTTGCTTTTACTTTTGAAGTTATCCAATTAATTTAGGGAGAAGAAACCTCTGTTTGTAATTCTAGAAATTTTCGAATCATATCTTCATCTTTGAGGTTTTCCAACGCAGTCTAATCTTTGTATCTATGGACCCTTGATTTTCAAGCCAGTATATCTTTCAAGCGGTTGATCCCACGTGAAAAACTGTTGAGAACTATTTTGTCGAGAGTCTGACGATCTTCAAAATGAGTTCAGGTCATTTTTGAGCTACGAGTGACAGGAAGTGAGATATCTTACCAGTTGCTGCGCAGAGACTAAAAACGTCGTCGTTTTCGTTCTCTGCGCATAAAAAAAGTGGACAATAGTATCCGAACAGACTGTGCGAGGCTCGAGTAAAGGATTTCGGTGTGTTTATAAACCGTGTTAGTATTATAAAAAAAATTGATGAACAAACGAAGACTGAGATTTATTATCGTTACAGAGTGAATAAATAAATAAATAAGTAAATAATGAGTCGGGGCGAGGTGAGAGAAAAAGGGTCGTTCCATCTCTCGCGGATATAACCTGACTACTATATACCCACCAGACAACGTATATGTACGTATCAAGGGGTTACGTTACGTTACGTTACGTTACTTGTTTTTTTCTTTTTATACACTAACGACTGGGAGCAATTAATTTCTCATCAGTTAGTCGTCTACCGCAGGCGTAATGCGTAAGTTAATAAACAGTTCCCGACGTCTGTAGTTACGGTATAACCGTCGTTGAACGTAACGTTCTTCTACCCCCACGACGATTACATTAGGTTTTTTTTTTCATTTTCTTTTGTTTTTTTGTTTGTTTTTTTTTTCATGAATTTAACGCAGGCATCATCACGTACATCCAGAAATAAGATTTCCTCGCTTCACCGGCGATCGCTCTGGAACACGAGAGTAATAAAAAATTTATTCTGAATAAATTCATTTGAAATAAGTTGAAATATATTATGAAAAAAAATTGAAGAAGTAATATATTATAATTATTTAAATAAACATAAACTTGCTGAAAATATCTGAAAAATAATTTTTCTGGCTATGAAAACTTTGAAAAATTAACGAATATTGATTTTTTTTTTGCTGTAAATCTCTCGAAAAACGACCAAAAATTGATTTGCTAGCTGTGAAACCTAGAAAAAATAATCCTTCAAATTAAGTTGAATTAAAAATGAGTCAACTGACCAATTGAAGGGAGAAAATCGGATGTATATGTATTTTAATTTGATTCAATTCAATTTGAATGTAGTTTTTTTGGGGTGGGTTTCAGGAAATCAGTTTTTTTTTTCAAGTTTCTCAAGAAAATAAAAATCTATTTTCGGTAATTCTTTCAAGGTTTCAGAGCACGAAAAATTATTTCCGATTCATTTAATTGAATAAAAAAAATTTTAATATCAAATTTTCAAGGTTGTTCTCTTGAAACGAATATTTCATACAATTTTCTTTTCTCGAATACAATATTATACTGAGGTCTTTAGTTTTCAAATATGAATCAGCCTCAAAGTCATTCAAGATTTTCGATTTATTTATAATACAATCAATTTTGAATTTGACACTATCTTCAGTATTTCGGTAGCTCCTTGAATCCTCGTGTGAATTTTTAGGCTACAAAACTCATTTTCTTCTTTTTTTTCTTCTTTTTATTCGAAACTATCGTCACCCTGAAGATAAAAAATCGTTTGTCGAAGGTAAGCCAAAAGAATAATTCAAAAATACAGCAGCTGTTTGATAAATCGATTGTGTGTCAAAGGAGATACGGTTTTCACCCCGTATGTTTTGACGGGACAAACACCTGGGAGGTCCCAAATTTTTCTTTTATTATACGCTACAAAGTGTCAGACTGTAAAGATAGAAAGTAAAAATTTCGTCACGACGTTCATGGTTCCTTTTATTTTCTCTCTCTCTCTCTTTTACTGTCACGGATTCTCATACTTTCTTTCATAATTCCTTTTCTACTCTCTTTTATTCCTAATTCTCGTGAAACAAAGTTTGAAAAAAAAAAGGAAAAAAAAATTAAAAATTAAAGAAAAAAAAAAGAATCATGAAAAGAACTGACTGCGCCCATAGTCCGTAAACGGAGCGTGTTTAAAAAGGACGAACGGGGGTCTCGTCGTCTCGTCGGGTGGTTTTGTGTGTCTGTGTACAGAAGCGAAAAAGATAGAGGCGTCATCGTTCGCCCCCTCCCTCCTCTTCTAAAGAGAGGGCAGTCAGCGTCAAAGATGCCGCGTTTGCGTGTCGCATTTTTTTCATTCTTTTCTTTTACTTCTCCCCCCCCTCCTCCTCCCCTCTTCTGATCTTTATTCCCCAACGTTGAACTCTTCTCTCCCTCTACTCCTTATCCTTTTCTATACTTTTACACGTCTACAGCGACTACCCCCTTCTAAACCCCCCCGGATTTCGACCCATCCACATATTCAACCTTTGTTCACCGTTCGCTTTTGGTTCACGATCAAACAATCGACGAGTCTCCACGTTACGCGTAGATAAGTCTATGTATACTGAAAACTTCGGAGTCTTCTATACTTTTGGCAAACATCACACGAACGAAACTTTAGCGTGTATTCGAACAGTTGTTGAATATAGGGGTTTAAGAAACTGAAGGAAAATTGGAATACATTTTTTTACAAAGAAAATTTTAATCGACTGATAACGATAACAATTATGATGAGAATAATAATGAAACAATGAATAATGAATAGATAAAAATCGAAGTTTTGTTTCAGGTAAAAGACAATAATTAAATTTTTACAAAACGGTGATTTTTGAAGCAAAAAAAAAAAAGTTTCACTCTTAGTTATAAAGAATCAAAGTTATTTAAAAAATAATAATAATAATAATAATAATAACTACATTTTCGAACATCAAGAATTGAATTTCCGGAAAATGAAAATCTTGAGAAAAAATTATTTATAATGTATTTAGTTGAAAATCAAGAACTGAATATTAGGAATAAAAAACGATTATCAAGAAAGATTAAGAAAATGCTGAAAGAAATAATTTTGGAAACGAAAAAACATTTTCTAAAACAGAAAAAGACAAAGAGAAAAACAAAAACGGAATTAATTCATACACGTATAAAAGAAATATTAAATTATAATTCTTTGAATCGACAAAAAAAAATTGATCAGTTGAAGGACTTCGAACAGATAAATAAATTGCTTCACTATTGGACCGAAGAAAAACTGTTCGCTATTGAACATCTGCGCCTGGTTAAAAAAAAAAGAAGGATATAAAAAAAGGTACATATTGAAATTAAGTAGACATTGAGCAAAGAGCGAGAGAAAGAGAGAGAGGAAGAAGTAAACCTGTTCAAGGCGAGTAAGAGGCCTAGGTGCGCTTGGTTGCGGAGCGAAAGGAGCGGCAAAGATGAAAGAACGTATCGCGGGTATACGAGCGACTGACCACCTCATCGTCAGCTGTCGCGCGCGGCCTCGACATTTGCGTTCTATTGTCAGCGGCGCGACGCCCTCTCGGGATCGTACACAAACCCCGAGTCTCTGCACTCTGCAGTTCTGCCTTCTGCGTCAGCGACGTCAGCCTCGGGTGAGCGAGACGCGAGACATGCGTTTGTACTATTGTACCTATACAGAGTCCCCGCGTCCCATAGAGCGCCGCCTTTACATACTTTACATTTAGAGTTTAGAGCTTAGAGTTTAGAGTTTAGGGCACAAGCCTGGCAGAGCCTCGGTGACGGATGTGCATCAGCGGGATCAGGGGATTGGAATCTCGACGAATTTGTTTATAAAATAATGAATTCGCTTATCGACGTCGATTGAGAGTTGAGATTGCGGAGAGTAAAAGGAGCGAATTAAAGCCAGAAGGAAGAGTCTTTATTTGAGTATGTTTTTCATTTAATCAAGTGGGACGATTTCTAAAATGGCGTCGATTTATACGGGGCACCGGACCTGACGTATTTAATTACAATAAAGTCGAAGAAAAACTGGTTTGGCGCGATACGATACAGACTTATAATGCCGGCTTATCAAGATCTCGGGATGGCAGCAGGCGGCGGGATCATCAAAGAGTCCTTTGAAGTTCAGTTGGTGTCCTCGCTCGCTTCCTCTCTCACTCGTTCTCTCGTTCTCTCGTTCACTCGCTTGTACCTCGTGCCCCTACTCTCTACCACCTCTTCTTTTACCTCAAAACCTCCTCATTCCCGACCCCGGCATTCGGTCACTCACTCACTCACTCACTCACTCGGGGACTCCCCGCGCTCACTCACCCCGTTCCTCGGAGCAAGCAACTGCGCCAGTTTCCATCGAATGGAAAAAAATGTTATGAAAAAAAAACAGCTGCGGTTACAAAGATTTTTTATTGATGACAAAAAAATATATCTATATCATCAAGTAAATTCTAATAGACTTTTTCAAAAATCACTTGTCGTAAGGTCTCAGGCTTCGGAAGGCAATCCTTCATCGTGTGAATGAGGAAAATTGAAGGACAAAATTTTTCGATCAAGTTATCAGCAAAAGAGTGACTAGATTGTCGCTAAATTTCTATAACTGACCATAACTTATCACAGGATTATTTTTTCTTCTCCGAAGAAAATGAAACGTCGAAAGACATAATCGAATCAACCGTGTATCCGAAACCTTACGACAAGTGATTTTTAAGAAAGTCCATTTTTTGATGTGTAATGAACTTTGGATAAGATATGAATGATTTTTTGAGCTTAATGTACCAATTTCTTAATTTTTTGTTTCCGACGAAATTAATTTACGTTTTAGATTACAATCAACTTCGTCCAAATCGTTTTTGCTGATATCCCGAGGCGTTGATGCGGTTTACAATGAAATATATAATCCACGTTTAACGTAAAAAAAAAAAAAAAAAAAAAAAAAACAGAAGAAGTGGAGAAAAGATTTATTTGTCGATACCAGCGTAGTTCAGTCGAGAGTTGTTAAACAACGCTATTAAAGTATATTAACATATAATTTGAAGTGAAATTATAGGCAACTTAGCAAAGTTGTGCGATGTTTATTATGGGCTGGGTATTAAATTGACGGTTTTATACATGTGGGTGGAGAGAAAGAAAGAGACAGAGGAAGGAGAGTGAGGATTGGTTGTTGGTGTGTGCAGAGATCGCGTGCGGCGGTTAGATCAAAGATTCCGAGAGGATCCCCTTTCTCTGTCACTTATCTCATTCGCTCACTTGCTTCGCGTTTATACATACATACCTATATACCGATATTACATACCCGTGTTTTATCGTATACATATATATTATACACCTTTAATGCCCCCCCCCCCCCCCCCCCTACTTTGTACTCTATACCCTAACAACTCAATGATACTCGCGTTGACTGACGTTTCACATTTTCATCAATTTTTTTTTCTCACCGTCTGCTATATTCGCGTTCCGCTCTTCCACCTTTTCAAGCTCTTATTTTCTTATATCTAACGATTAACCGCGTTCATTTATATGATTCTAATTCTTTTATGATATTATTTATATATATGTATATAAAAAAGAAAACAAAAAATTGACAATTGTTTTTTTTTTTTGTTTCCGATCGATGTTTGGTGGCGGTTATTTAGACCGTGGATAAGCCGGAGATGGTGTATAGCTAACAGATCATTCTGTAGAATTAAAGAGATTCCCAATTCCCATTCGGGACATGCCCCCGCGCCGCCTGCCTGGCTGGGACAGCCAATCTGGATATTCTATAGAATAGGCTCGTGCATGAAAGCGGTTCTAAAACAAAGGGTTTTGTCCTCCAGGTGGACCAATTACCTACCGCTATTTCTTTTTTTTTTCTTTCCCTCTTCGTTTTTATTTTTTATTTTTTTTTTCTTACGTATGTGACCCACGTGTGCACTGCGGTACCTGTACGAGCTCATTCATACGTTGCATGGGGTATATAGACGAAGATTATGATCAATTGATAATAATAAGAAGAAGAAGAAGAATTATGGTGGTTTTTTTTTTCTATTTTTTTTTTTTTTTATTGTTTTTGGTTCGATGCGTGTTGTGATCCTTTCTTCTTTTTGTTGGCTCAATTATTGTTGTTTTACTTATTATTGTTATCGTGATTCGTGGTATAACGATTATTAAGACACGCGATCGCGTTGATGCAGGTATATCCTCGTAATAATCCGGCCGTGACGATACCTATAACTATTATTTTTCTTTTCTACCTTCTAATATTGTATATTATATGTAGAAAGCATGGCACGCGATTTTTTACGATTATAAATTTACACCACCATATATAGATTATTATATTGATTAAAAAGATTCAAAATTTTCTCTATCAAAAACTATATAGTTTTTACAGTTTTTTTTTCTGTTGATTAAAGCTTCTCGAAAAAAAAAGAAAATCAATATTTTTCAAAACGATAAACAATTATCAAAGTTTATCGATGAAGTATTTTCGTCTCAAATTTTCGTAGGTGTAGATAATTTGTGTGTTTTTTTTTTTTAATTTTTGTTTTGTTTTAAAGAAAGTGATAAAAATGTACGTATAATTCAACTATGAAAAAATAACTCGTTCATTTTTTAAACAAGTTCCGAAATAGAAGAAGAATTTTGATTTATTTTTTTTCGGTCGAGAATTTGAAATGAAATTCTTTTCAAGAAATAATAAAAAAAAAAAAATATATAAAAAAAAAATTATTTAAAAAAAAAAAAAAATACATTTTAAAAAAAAAAAAAAAAAATTTGATCGATTGAAAAATTGAATAATAATAACAGAAAAAAAAAGAAGAAAAAACAATGAAATTAAATTCTTGATAGTAAAACAGTGTCATAAAAAATATTTTCAAAATTGAAAAAATTGCTCGAACTCATATATATATCAACAAATTAAATTTGATCAAATTTATTCCTCGAATTAGTTTTTCATTTTCTGTTTTATAACAAAATGCCTGTGTAAGCCATAAAAAAAAAAAAAAAATATGAAGTAGAAGAATTGGTAAAGAAAAAAGAAGATTACGCAGGAGCGAGTGTCGCTCGGTTATAATGACACCGGGTTTATAATTCACGATCAGCCGTCTGTCGTCTCTCTTACAGTCAAATCGAATTTTATAGACGAAATTCATAGGCCTATTGTCTCCGCGACGTGTCGTATCGTGAAACGTTTCACGCGTCAAATTCGAACGTTCAAAGTTTCGAGTTTTGCGTTTAAAGGGCTTGTCCTAAGAATTTGTCCGTGGTCGTCGAGGTCTCTCGGTGTATACCTGGCGCGAGATATACTGTCTCTCCCCCCCTCTCTTCCCTCCCCTCCCTCACTCTCTCGAGCAAACGCGTTTCCTATACAGTTTTTGTTCCTGTAAGGAACAGGGAGGAGAAGAAACGAACCAACGATTCCGAGTCTCCTTGCTCCTCGCAGCCGTAGCCGAGAGTAGAGAGAGAAAGAAAGATAGCGAGCGAGTGGCGAGGTGGAGGAGGGGGGAGAGAGGAGAAGGGAAAACGCTACCAGCTACGAGGCTTCGTCGCATGGCATGGTCAATCCAGACTGCGGTAGACTCTTGGGTTCAGTTTGACGGCACACGTTGAGAAAGACGGGACAGCCAAACGTATCGGGGGTATAAACGTACTCTGTGAAACCGCGTGTCGCGTGTGTTACTCCGCTTCCCCCTCCCCCACCCACCCCGCGCCCCTCGTTCCCATTGACGAATTTTATTCTATTCAAACAAACGAATTGAATAAACAGAGGATTGTAAATCAATTGTTTTTAATGCATATAATATTGAGGAGAATAATTCATTGAATAATAAAGATTGTAAAAAAAGAAGTGAATGTTTAATACGTGGAAGGTGATTCTTTTTTTTTTTTCATTCATTCATTAAATACACAATTATACAGATGAGGTTATTCGTAATTCGATTATCCTCCTCAGGTTCACCTAATATTTTATAAATCGAGTTTCAAGTATACTAGCTGGGGATTTCAATGCTAGTCAGAACAAGGCTTTTCTCTCATTGACCAGTGTCAGGATACAATATATAATATCGTCGAGAGGATGACTATATTAAATCGTGTACTGTGAAGTGTTTTTTTTTTTTTGTTTTGAGCCGATATTTACAAATGTTCAGTCCCAAATAATAATAATAATAATAATAGGTGTGAAAAGTGTCTTTTCTGAAGTTAAAGAAAAAAACAAAACAAGAAGTTCCTTCAATTATTCTATCAATTATTAAACATATGCGAATTATTTTTATTTCTCGCCTATAGGATTAAGAGGCATATAATTAAAATATAAAAATATACCTAAAAAACACTTGTTACGTTTCGGTGATGTTTATAACGCTAAATATACCATCGTCAATGGATTCGAGCAAAGATAAGGTACTACCACGACCTCGCACAATTTATAATCATAATGATTATTTTCATTAATTTCATTCATCTTTTTTACTAGAATTTTATTCTATTTTATTTCTTTTTTATTATTCTCATTATAATTATAATATAATTATGTTAAATTTTCTATTAGTTATAAAGCTGGGTTATAAGAGAATTTTTTTTTTTTTACGATGAATTTGAACCAAAAATCCATCAAAAACTTGAATTAATGGTGAATTAAAAAAGAAAAATTCTCTTTGTACATAATAATAATAATAATAATAATAATGTACAAAACTGATTGATAACATTGATCGAATTATCCACAACGTCTATTCTCATGAAATATATGTGTTTTTTTTTTGTTGTTTTGTTTTTTTACGTTATAATGACACCGCGCTAAGTAGCTTCGTCCCTACATCTTAAACCGCTTGTCGGAACTTTTGAACCACTTTTTTTTTCCAATCAGTTTCATTATCTACGTTCCTCCTTTCGGTCTGACAATTTTTTTGTAATTTTTTTTTGTTCTTATTCTTTATTTCAATAAGAAACAAAAGAAGAAGAAGAAGAAGCGTGTTTTTTTTTTGTTTTTTTTTTTCGCCTTCATACGGAGAAGCGAAATATGATCACGACGACGCTGTCGCGGGGCTCGTCGACCTTCTCTCTACTCTAACTCTCCTCTTCTCGTTGCGGCAAAGTACAATCGTAAACATATAGCCGGTAATTAGAAACCCAGGGACACTGACACAAACACACATACAAGTCGCGTTTATATAAAGTAAAAGAAATAAATAAAAAGAAAAAGAAAAAGAAAAACGAAAAGAAACTATATATGTATATAAGATATAACGAAAATACGTGTCTAATTACATACCTATGGCACAAAGACGAGGCCCCCCCCCCCACCTCCACCCTACCCCTTCTTCACCCCTCGATGCGAGGTCAGAGAGAATTTTCGGTACATCAAAGTATTATCATGTATGAGCATTAATCTTACGTTAGTATAGATTATGTACTCCCTGGCTTTATACCGCCGTCTACCCTCTCCCCCCCTGCCCCTTACTTATTGCCGAAGTTATTGAAGTCTATTTATTACGATTGACGATTTCGTTGATATGTACGTTGATATCTGTATATACTGCTGATTATAGTGAATTTTAAATTAGACTGAAAGAAATTACATTGCAAAAAGTACAATAGCATTACATATGTATAGTATTTTAGGGGCAAATGAGGTACAACCGCAAGTATTTCTGTAATTATATATATATATAGGACATTATACTATGTATTTATAATTATACGAATACTTATGTTTGCCCCTAAAATACTATACATATGTAATGCTATTGTACTTTTTGCAATGGAATTTCTTTCAGTATAGAAGAAATTATTGAAGGCAATATTTGACTTTTTTTTTTTCTCGTTGTTGTTTGTTGTCATTACTTCAGTTTGATTTATTTGTTACGATAATACTTAGTATATGAGATTGAGCAAAGCTCGAATTTAGAACTGAGGACGGAAATAATATTGAAAGAATGATTGTGGATTATTGTTTACTATTTATTTACATGAAATTATATCAAGAAAATTGAATAATGAATTAACGTTAAAAAAATTGATATTCTTTATTTTCATTATTACTTATCATATACGTATTTTTGGAAAACTATGTATGAATTCAGACTTGGATTAATTCGAGATCGCACAAAAATCATAATCAATTATTGTATTTCAATTTTAATTGACAAGTAGGGCGATATGAAATTAATGAACGGAAATTCAAAAAATAACAACACTTCGAGTAATTTAACTACCTAATCGTTAATCAAAAAATTAGTTTAATAAGTTATCTATCTCCTCTTCCGATAAAAAAATTATTGTATAGAAATGGAAAAATACTAATAAATTGCATGTAAAGGGAAAGAGAGAAAAAAGTTTTTCTGCTGTAATACTAAATTAAAAGATTCAAAGAATATATATAATTATATATATATAAAACAAAAAAAATTGTTAGAATATAAATTATTATTATTATAATTCATTTATTTCAATACCAAATACGGTAAAAGCGACTGTAGATTTTTTCGTCGAAGGAAGAGTGATTTTATTTTGAGGGTCACCCGGTAGGCTTGTCGGCAGGCAGGCAGGGCAGGCAGGCAGGCAAGCAAGCAGACAAGCGGGACGGACAGACGGTCGTTCAAAAGAAATACCGCGCCTCTGGGATTTAAAAAATTGTTGAAAAATACATAATCTACAATAATATCCGACCGAAGAAGGCATCGGTCTCGTTCTCCGTTACTCCGGTTACCGCGGTATACCCGAACACGCTAGTTTAGATGAAAAGGTGCCATTGAAATACTGTCATTCAACGTTTCAACATCCGGCCCCGAACCGCGCGGCCGATTAACTCTCCTCCCCTTTATCCATACAATGTCTACTTGATTATTCATATTTTTCGCGTACGTAAAACTCCTCGAGGCTATATTGTTTATACACGCCCGATGGGCAAGGAGACACAATGTACTCTGGCGCTCCGCTGTAACTAACTCTGTGAAAGAAAAAGATTCTCCGGGCTTGAACCCTTGCGCCTCGCTCTTGCTCTCTCGCTGTGGCTAGTATAGAGTAGAGTTTCTCCGATATCCACACTGAACGCGTACATAGTACGTACGTCTCTACTCTCTTGGTATTATCGCCATGCTGCTGCATCCTTCTCTCTCTAACTGCTTCTTTATTATTCTCTTCTCTTCTCTTCTCTTCCCTTCCCTTCAATTCCCTTACTTCTTCTTCGTTCGTAAAAGAGATTTTGCCGACACTGCGGCGAGAGGGTTAGCTGAATGGAGGCTGTGTATGCGCTTCTAGTTTGAGAAGGCTGCTCGGAACCGGCCAGGGACGGCGATCTCTAAACCATCACCCCCTCCCAGTTGGTGTATTAAAATTAATGCTGTATTATTATTATTATTTTTCGTTTTCACCTTCTATTATGATTCGTGCGGTCGGGGAAAAATCGAGGAATTTTATTATGGCGATAAGAAACAAGATCCCTAACGATTTTTTTAAAATCTTCCTCGCGCGGAAATCTTGATCAATGAAAATAGTAGAAAAATTTGTATAACTCAAAATTAAGTATTCTTAAAAATCATTTTCAGTCACGAAAAAATTGTAATTTGATCAGAAAAAGTCAGGGATGTGATTGTTCTGAAAGAATGATCGTTTGATTAATTAAATCGTCAATTTTATACTCTTCAATTAATTTCGTTCTCTATCCCACTATAGGTATTTGTTTTTGTCGCTGTACGCCCACCTATATGTAAAATGCCAGACTAGTGAATTCTGTTATCCTGTTACGTGTAGATATGTTATTCGTGTTTGACAGCAGGGGGCTATACATAATATCTACTTTGAAGCGCCGGTTGACGCGGTGCTTTTTTTTTATGGAAACGTGTATTTATATTCCACTATTTGAAGAGATAGAGAGACAAAAAAAAATGTGGGATAGTATTTTTTTTCAGTTCTTCTATTTATCTGAACTTGAGAAAGAACAAAATTCTGAAGTTTGTGATTATAAATAGTTTTTAAAAATCGGAAATAACGATTTTTTTTTAATGCTTTTTTGACAATTACGATACTTGCGTAGACGTTTTGAGATACGGGCCGGCGGCGGCCCTGACGTCGGAACGACGAGACGTGCCGGCGTTATGAAGATATAATATAACCAACGGACAAAGATGAAGAGAATATGAGGAAGGAGGGAAGAGAGACGAGTGAAGTGAAGTGGAGGGGAAGTGCCGAAGAAGACGTGTAATTACACGGTGCGACCATACGCGTACATGTGCTCCTATCTATCTTCTTATTTTCCGTATTAAATATTCACATCAGAGGAACCGATACATCACGCATATATACATATATATATGAACAAATCTCAACACACAATTCATATACATACGTTTTTCAAAATTAAAATTTAACGTTAATGAAGAATTTATATGTACATCAGTTCCAAGATCTCATGATTATTTATTATTAAATCAAATTTTGTTTCAATTGAGAAAAGGAAAAAATATGACCTAATTATATTATTATTATTATTATTATTTTTTTGCAAACTACTAATATATGAAATTAAAAAAGAAATACGCGCAAAATTTCAATTGAATTTTTAACTGTTAGGTTTATTTTAACTTTGACAAAGTTGAGTTTAGTGGAATGACCGCGGTTTTAGCTTCCGTGTTTTGTACCTAAACTCTTTACGATTATGTATTCTATATGTGTTCGTTTATACCGTATTTTATACTCTCTAAAACCCTACCCGGTATAACGAGTATATATATATCTGTATCTATGCGTCTAATCTATTTTACAAGTTCATTCATTCGCGATTTCGCAGTCTCTGCACAACAAGCTGTACACGACCAACTTTTTTTGTTTGTTCTTCTCTTCTTTTTCTGGATTATTATTACGGGTTTTAACCTAGAACCTATGAAACTATCCGAAACCTTACATCGTCAATCGCGTTTGACCGCGACACAAATCCTTCGATGTTACAACACTAGTCGGTATAGAATCTAGACTAAATAAATTGCCGAAGATTTGTATATACACGTGTTAAAGTTGATGAAGCATTAGAAACGAAACAAAAAAAAAGGCGAAAAATTCACCTTAAAATTTAAAAAATGTCAAAACCACCGAAAGTCATTTTTTTTTAGACTTTTCAATGGTTTTCACATCATTTTAGAAAGAATTTTTTTTTCTGTCTATGATGTACTAAATAAAATCTACCGGTGGACCGATTTTAGTTTTTCTCGTCTCAAACTGTTCAGTGAAAAGGCCTTTTCGATGTGAACAGAAAACTTTTTTATAACTTTATTTTTACTCGAGTTATCATGAATAGTAACGTATGAAAACAGTAAAACGCTATTTTATTCTAGAAAATGATGAATATCTGGTACAATTTTGATCGGATCAAGAAGTTCTCTGTTCAACATTCATTTGATTTTATTTCGTGCATCGTAGACAAAAAAAAAAATGTGTTCGCGAAATCGTGTGAAAAACATTCTGAAATGTGGAATAGTATATTTTTCATCAGGCCGTGCCGAAAGTACGACTTTACGCACGCGAGGCGTGCGGAAAGTCGTACTTTCCGCACGCCGTGATGAAAAATGATTTTTTGACAATTTTTACTTTTAAGTTGTACGTAGGTGGATGAAACTGAAGCTAGCAGCCATAATTAGCAGCCAAAAGTTCTGAATTCAATTGAAATCAGATAATGAAGCCCAAGTATTGAAATTTTGTGAAATATTATGCAAAGCGAATACTCTTACTAGTAAAGAATAAAGACGTGAATCTCACCATGTCATTCTATTCAGGAGATGCTTGAAATGTTTGGCTGCTAGCTTCAGTTTCATAAATGTTGGAAGGTATCGAGAAATTCTAGAGAGAGATCGAATTATATTTGAATAAGGAAAATATCGTACCCCCAGAATCAAAGTATAACTAAAAAAAAAAAAAAAAATTGATTCTCCAAAACTCCTTTTAAAAAACTTTCATTTGAATCCAAATTCACGAAAACTATTTTTTAGAGTTTTTTTTGTATGTACCTACGCATTTTGGTCAGTGAAATTCACCCCTCGATGTTTGTATGTGTTAGTTACTTGTCACTGATAAATCAGTGTTTGAAAGAATGAAAGAAAAACGTAGAAAATTGATTATAGTGCGAATAATAATCGCTCAAAGATCAAACGATGCGATATTCCCTTCTTTTCCTTTTTTTTTTCTTTTGTCAATTTGTCCTTTTTTTTTCCCCGTGTTCTGTCCAGAGGATATTATATTTTGTTTGGTACACCCGTTGGATCGGGTCGCGGGGGAAGGGCCTACGACTTGAACGGCACGGCTTGCCCGCGTCCAGGCGTTCCGAAAACCTGTAATTACGGACCCGGCGTACATCAAGCGGTGCCGCCAGCCGCCGTCGAGGCCTCGGCTCGGCTCCCTGGGTCTCACTCTATTTTTTCTACCTTTCTCTCTTCACCGCGTGTGCTCTCCCTCTCTTCGTTACGGGGTACAGCTGAGCCGCGTCTGCAACCGTCCTTTTCCCTCTTACCTTACTACCTGCCTTGTGTATACCTGTGGAGTTCCTCCGAGCAACACGACCAAGAAGAAAAGAGGAGAGGAGAGAAGAGTGGAGTGGAGCGGAGCGAGCGAGCTTCCTTTGGGTCCCTGTGTGTTGCAAGATGTCGGCTAGCACGGCTCTGATACATGAGCGGGAAAGAGATGGTTGAGACTCGGGGTGCCGCCACCTTGATTTACCGCGCTAAGCACACCTCAGATTTTCTATCTTGGAAAAATATGTAGATTAGAACCAAATCTAACTGACTTTGAGAAGCTGGGTGGCGCGGGGGTTAACCTTTGATTTCGTTTTTATTTTTATTTTTATTACAGAATAATCATATTCGATATACAGTACGTAGATTTTCTGTACGCGTATATTTATAAATACGAAAATTGTATTTATTTTTTTTTTTAAATTGTGTAAAAACGATATTTTAATAT
The DNA here is from genome assembly GCA_018420115.1 of Euura saliciscinereae. NCBI lineage: Eukaryota > Metazoa > Arthropoda > Insecta > Hymenoptera > Tenthredinidae > Euura > Euura saliciscinereae. The sequence continues at coordinate 47,599 of JAFFZH010015097.1, read as the reverse complement.
GTTCTCTCTCTTTCTCTCTTTCTCTTGACTAAACTTGGAATCAGCTGTTGCGGTAGGATTTCGTAGAATTGAATCGCTACTCGACGATCTCTCGACTACGTGGCTAAAATTGCTATACAAAGTTTATTTTACCACAGGAGGGAAGTGGAGGACAAAATTTATATATACATATACCTACACTCCTCGTGAATATTTTCAACTTTTGTTTCTCTTTAAATTATTTATTTTTCGGTATATAAGGTTAACGCCCCGGTTTCTGACCCCTCGATTCACGAGAGACGTAATCTCAATCGGTTTTTTTTTTTTTTTTTTTTTAAGATGTTCACTTCGTTGAAAAAGACACATTCGACTTGGTCAACATGATAATTATTATCCATCTGATAATTATTATTGGAATGAACCAACTCCAAAGACTAAACTAGCTGTAGCGAGCCGAGTGTCAGAAACTAGGGTAGCAGTGGGGTCAGAAACTAGTGTACAGCAATTATTGAGTGTCAAAAACTAGCAGCTGCATCAGGCTCGAATGAAAGATGATTAATCAATTATTCATTGAATTATAGATTGAAAAGATGATCGTTCCTTGCCTAAAAAGTATCAATTCATCCAATGAAACCCATCATTGCTGATTAAAATTCATTTTCCCTGATTTAGAAGCGAGTAACCTCAGCCGAAATCCTTATAAAGTCAGAAACCGGGTCTGAAATCGTTCCGTTGTACCTAAAATGATCCTTCAAATTGTATGTTTGATACGTCACGATCGACACGAATGTGGCGCAATTCGAGTCAACCTGAGAGTAGGTATAAGGCAATTAGCAGCCTCCATTGAAGATAGTCGATTGATAGTTTCGAGCTTATCGCGGGGCACTCGAACCTCGTTCACATGCACGCGGCTATAATCTGGCTTTGAATGCCTTTGGCAAACTCCGGGGGGTTCTGCATTCATTCGATCAGACCGCTGCATTCCTCTGTCCATTTATCTAGGTGCATTACGCTTACCTACCTACGAGATGAACACCTGTTATCTCACTGGTTCTAGATTCCCCCGTATATATTGATCCAGTTTTACAACTTATTCATACGAGCAACAAATTTCAACTGACCAATTTAATTCCCATTTGAAAATCGGTTTAGTTTCTACGGTACCTAGGTATATGAGACGAACCCCGATTACAGCCCGAAGGGCGACCCCTACGAGTCCCGCAGCTCGTCGTCGTCCGGCGGCATTCTTACGTTGGGGCTACTAGTTTTTCAGGGCAACGATGCACGGCCTCCTCCCCTCCCACTCTACTCGCTAGACTGTGAGAAAAAAAGAAAAACGATGTGATACCTCTCTGCGTTTACCGGGCGACCGTTGAAGGTAGAGGGAGAGTTTTTATCTTTCAAAACCGCAACACACGGGCTCCAAACGGGGCGGCAAAACATAGAGTGAGAGAGAGAGGTAGAGATTGTTTCGTCTCATTTTCTTATTCTCTTTCAGTCTCGTTCTATTATAGTCCCTCGTTTTTTTTTTCTATTTATCCTTTGCTTATCGTCCTGCGATTAAAATTCTTGCTAAAAACAAAAATTCTAGGGATTTTTATTGAAGAGACAAACAATCTCTGATTGTGAGCCGACATACGATCCCGATGTGACGATACTTTTTTTTTTTTTTTTTTTTGTTTCAATTTTTTGTTTGACAAGATAAAAAAATAAAATAAAATACTAAACGATTACTTGATTTTTCTTTATTAAGAATCTTGAGACGTCCTTTCTAGAGGCTTTTTGCGATTGGGTAAAATTGGTCGTTAGGATTTATAGAAAATTGGTCTCTCGCTTCAGTGCTCTTATCCACGATACCTTGGGGGGGGGGGGTTAGTCTTTTTTTTTTCATTCTTGATAAAGTTACGCGTATAGAAAATTGCGAGGTTTCACCGACACGTTATTGTTTTTAGTGAAATAATTCGAATTATTTCATTTATTTCAAATTATTTTTCTCATATCACATTATTTCATTTATTTCTCAATATGTATTTCAATTATTTCTCATTATTTAAGCCATTGTCACGTTATTTCAACGAGTTATTTTCCTCTCGAGAAATTGTTTACTTGTTAGCTATTTATTTGATTTTAATTTTTTTTTTCTACTCAACATCCGGTACACGATTTTCTTCAAACTGTAAAATCTTTTACTTTTTTTTTTTCATCTTCCTCTACTTATTTTCTTTGTTTTTTTTTTTTATCTTTTCTTCTCTCTTGTGGTGTGGCGATGATCCATGAAGCGCGACGTCGACTTTTTACCGTGGGGGAAGGGGATCAGAACAGAAGATACGTGCGATATTGTCACACGAATGAATCGGTGGAATTCATACACCTTTTATATTAAAAATTTATAGAAATGATTTCAAGAAGTATCGACAAAAATATTTCTTCCACTTCAGTTTTACGTTCACGTATGTAACATATATGTATATATATATGTATAAAAAATGCTTGAATGAATCCAAAGAATGAAATATCCACACGCTCTGACGACGATACCGCAATATATCCCATAATACTTCGCTGACTATCGCGAAATTTTTCTGTAATACGATTTCTTTGCATATCTGCGGTCACATATTTCCTGTATTATCATCATCATGGTGTCGACTGGGCAGGAAAACCGGGAATAGTCGGGAGAAGAATCAGGGAATTTCACTGTTCCACAGGAAATTTATTCTCGTTCTTTAATTTCAAAAACACAATCTTAAGATATACAGAATCACACTTTTTTTTAATCTCGATGAAGAATTTCTTGGTTTTCATGTACCGGATCAACTTGACATTATTTGAATTTGAAAAGAAGAAAAAGAGATGAGAATAATGAATTTTTGACAGGAAATTTCGCCACCATGATCATCTACAAAAATATCAAAAAACCCACGGATACGAGATTTAGAATATCCGAGTGTAGATGCATTATAGCTAGAATAATGGAGAGAGATTCAGTGTCTGAAGTAGGCCGTCACGAATCTGTAATGATGTAATGAGTTGCTGGCGAGCGCTACGCGGACGCGGAGAAGCCGAGAGGCTCCTCTTAATCTCTTTCTCCCTTCTCGTTCTCTCTTTATCTTCGGTCTCGTTCCGGCTTCCTTGCACGAGAGTTTGTAAGTGATCCCCGTAGCGGCGTCTTTATTTCTTCATTTCTTCCTCTCTCTCTCTCTCTCTCTCTCTCTCTCTCTCTCTCATAAAGGAGGCAGCAACGGAATTGCCGTACTAGGTGTAGTAGTAGGCACGGAGGTATGTGCCCTATACGCTCACTCGCTGTACGCGATAACCAGGAACGAGGAGAAACAACCTAGGCACCCATGAAAGAGCGAGTAACCTGTAATATGAAAGAGCCGACGCCGCACCAAATTATAAATTATACACACCCGACAATTTCGCTTCGGGTTCGACCCAAGAAGCGAGATGTACATGCAAATTTATTTAAAAAAAAAAAAAAAAACAGAAAAAATAAACGATGGATAAAAGAGAAAGAGGAATCAAGGAACTCGAAGGATCCGCGATAAACACACGTGTAAACATCACAATGTTCATAAATTATTTATTGAATTATAGATTGAACAGATGATCGTTCCTTGCCTAAAAAGCATCGATTCATCCGATGAAACCCATCGTTGCCGATTACACGTTATTTTCCCTGATTTTCCCTATAATGTCAGAAACCGGGGCGTTTATCTTACCAAAATTGGTTTTTATAATACAACTTTACGATAAGGATGACAATAATTCAATTCTTTTACTATACTGAATCAAAAAGAACCGCGAACCAACTCTAAGGCAACGATATCACACATATTCTGTATATATATTGTATGCACATCTAGTATGCGCACCGCACAGTGCACTCGGCGAAAACCTGTGTCGCCATCTAAGGACATTTTCGCAAACCTTTTTATCGCAATGTTGGGGTTCTCTATTATACCCTGGTTGCATTGCATCCCCTTGATAGTAGATATGGTTTCCATCGATATTATCGTATCGTAGGAGTCTACTTTATCGGCGGATATTTATAACGCTGGATAATTTTATTCGGACAAATATTGAGAATATTCTTTATTTGAGCGTGAATTCAATCGTTAATTATTCAGTACTTTAATCGAGTATCAAAAAATCATATTCTTGCCTCAAGAAGTTCTTTTATACGGTCAATAAAGAATGAAATTGTATTTTTCATCCAGGAATATTTCATAATCATTATCACAAAATACTTGACCTGACTTTTTGTATTTCATATTTCCAATAATTTTATAATACTGTATTAGTAAAAAATATATATATTTTGGTTGATCGTTTTCTAGATGAAAAAAATAAAAAGAAATACATTTTCTAAATCTTTGGAAACAGAACCCGGGCATGTGGAATGAAAAATGAAATTGAATTTTTAAGAACTTTCCGATCATAAACGATTCAGTAATTCTTCTATTACTCTACCTACGATCAATATTTGAAAAAAAAATTGTTGCATCAATAATATTGCAGCCAGACGTAACTGAAACAGAATTATTCATAATTCTATAGAAATTGAGACTCTAATGAAATAATATTTCATTACAATACCTCATATATATTTGTTAATAATATAGAATTTACTCTATAAAATTAAGTTTTCGGATGTGAAAATACCTGTTTCAAAATAATCAAAAGATATATTCTTGGCAAAGTTTGTATATATTGACAACCAGAAAACGGTCACATTTCGTGCGATGACAATTGTTGGAATACCCCATGTATATAATGATTCTTGATTTATAAAAATTAATCTCGTATGACGTACGAAGTCACTTTTTTAAATAAAAAAAAATTTCACTAATTTTTTATTCAAGAATAATTTTCCCCCTTTCTAATCTGTGTTTGCGAAAAACGTTATGATTCATCGAAAATTAGCGAATAATAGTTGTGTTCACGTTTGATCTTTTATGTAGGTACACATACCAAACCGCGTCTAGAGCCATTCAGTAATATTTCTTTGAGCTCGCGTTTGCTTAATGATATACATACTCTACTCCTACTACCTGCGAAAGCTTTTTTTTTCTTTTAAATCATTATCACGTTTCACGCAAACCTTAGGCAGAAAAAAAAAATAAGAAAGAAAATAAAAACAGCAAAAAAAAAAGTTTAAAGTGAAGCCCTTCACGGTTCTATCTCTGGCTATATTTGCACGCGGATTTTCTCCCCGAGGGAAGTTTAAACTGTGAATTTAGAATCCTTTTAAACCCATTTTTATTCTTTCTCAATTTACATCAGGAGAACAAAAGCATGTTTCCCGTTACGCCGTTTATAAGGTGGTAGGTTCAGTTGCCTCGTAAAATTTTTTGGAAAATTAAAACACAGACAACCCTTGAGTATTTCTCTAGTTCTATGGAGACCAAATCCCGGTAGACTTCTTGAGCGTTTTCCTTTTATCTATTTTTAACACCTCCTCCTCCTCCTTCTCATCGTACCGAAACGTAAGGTGAAGAACCGTCGCGTATAGGAAGAAGAAGAAGAAGAAGAAGGAGAAAAAAAAGGTTGAAAAATAAAAATGGTCTTTTAACTTTTAAACTTAACAAAACCCGAAAATATTATTGAACACGTAAATCAACTTAACTAAGCTTCCCTCTGAAGTTTCCCTTTGAAGGTGGCGAGACGACCGCCTCTTTTTATCAAACCATAACACAACATTTTTCATCTCTTAAACTCTTGTGGAAATTTATAATCTCATGATCATCGGATCGTTTTATTACTCAATTTGCGATTATTTTAATCTTTATCGCTTGTTTCACGATTGTCAATCTACAATAGATTGTTCAAATATCTTTCAAGATATACTGTGGATGAAAAATCTCTTCAACAAATACGCAGACTTTTCTCGTCGTCTCTGTTCAGACAGATTTCGATGGTTCTCGGAGAGATTTTGTAAACAATGAAATAATCCTTTGAGAAAAAGCATTCAATTGCCATAAGCCTCTTACAATGAGATTTATATCCGCTGCCGATGCTGATGCTGAAGCTACCAAACTTCTTTTTATCCTTCTCTATTCAGAATATTCAAGAATTCGATTGTTTTCTGAATTTAAACAGAATCCATCGTCAATTAAAAAAAAAAAAAAAAAAAAAACAATTCAGTTCTTTAATCATAGTAGTAATTAAAAAGAACTAAACAAGCTGAAGAGTCATATTAATCAAAATTGTTGGATTTGATCAAGAGAAAATTTGAACCAATTCATTTTCTAGACTAATTTTCATTGAACTGGAAAAAAAAAGTTGGAAAAAACGGTCAGCGTTTGATTTTAGGTCGTGTCGTACTCGAAATTAATTTATTTCCTCACTATTTTCAAAATGAGTCAATGTACTGTGGAAAATACTTAGAGTATCTTGACGATAGCGATGAAAAAGTATTCTATAACAGGTCCTCCGAAGATCTTGTAAACCCAGGCGCCATATAATCTCTGAATAAATGATCTATGAAAATGTATGAAACTAGTTGCGGAATGAGTAATTAATTTTTTCATGATTTATGACCGAACGATTAAAACTGGATAGAAAGTATTCGAATTATCAATCAAAGCTGAAAAATGCTGTCGCTTACTTTCTAAAATGCATCGCACTGTAAAAAACACAAATGCACAGTTGCAAGTCACCCGCTATACTTTACACGGAGGACTTTAACTTGCTAGAAAAGAAACTAGTCGAATTAACTATTTTTTATTTCTGGGGCGCGACGAGCACCTAGTGTACCGAAATGAACGCGGTCTATGGTTGAGAGTGGTTCCGGAGGGCTGTTTGGCTCCTTGTTGAGTCACGGCATCAGCGTCGCCTCCGCCGAGGCTCACCCTGTAAGCCGTTGTCGACTCCTATATTCAGAGCAAAACGTTCTACCCGCGCACTCCGGAACCCCTAGGATCCAACATTTTCTCTCGCTCCCCCCTTATGAATCCGCCATCGGTCCTGGCCAGGACGCCGCTGTGCTCAGTTTGATTCCGGACGTCTAGTTGACGGCATCGTAACACCAAAATTTGATCTGCGGGTATAGAAATATCCATTCTCAATAAACCATTCAAAAGCTTTATTATACCTCCTCATAGAACCATTAACTAACGTCTAATATACCTATCGGTCACTCTCCGCTCGCTCTTCTAGTCAAAATGGTACGTATTATTTTCCCTATACCTACCCCTGGGCTCAGGTATGAATTCGACGGAGCGCGATGATCTGTTATGACAGCTTTTCATCTCATATTTTTCCCGGTATACCTGCACCCTCACATTTTTTTTTCTCCATCTTACACTTTAGCCAGAGATTTAGTGCCCGATAATCTTGCTAGTCGGATTCGATGTTCATTTTTGTGAATATTAACGGCAATTATCTTCTCTGTGTGTCAACGGCAGCTCCGATGAGATAAAAATCTCTCTGCGGGCCTGACTAAAGAAATGTTCCCACTGATCAGCTTCTGCTAGATGAGTATTATTCGAAAAAATTGATATTCACTTCTGTTATATCTTGTTGGCTTGAAGTTCATATCAACTGTTATGGGGTACGCGGAGCATAATGGGAGTATACCTGGGTCCGGGGAGGTAACGCATCCCTTGGTTTATTAGAGAAATTAATATAGGTCCGTAGCATTCTTATGAAATCATATTTCTATGGTTCTCGTTTACAATGGCTGCATCTATTGAGCTAACAATGGTGTGTTTGTTCAGTCTTTTGCCAGAAATTTTTCTTCCCCCGGTGGTATAATATTCTATTAATATTTTTCTGGCTCATCGGAACCCTAAAATTCATATACAATTTTTCTTCGAAAGAGGCGGAGGGGAATTTCTTTTTTTCATTGTTCAATAGCTTACGTCATAATTTTTGGACGATCAATACCACACAAAGCTTCGCACACCGATCGATGGAAAATTCAGAGAGACCGCAGCTTTCGATGCGCAGGCTGCCACAAGATGGACGATCTTTGTTCGACGCTACCTTCCTGCTCCACCCTTATGTTTATTGTCAATAAAAAAAAAATTCACTCCCTACACTCTCTTTCTCTAACTTGACAACGTAATTGGAACGTGACTCACTAGTCTGGTCCATCGATCGGAACATGAGAGCTCGGACCACCTTCCTACTCATATACTACATTACAGGAGCAGAGATTCATTAATCTCAAGATGCATCTTGAGATGCCCATTTTCTCATGCGATGCACCTAAACGGTTTTCTTTACAGGAAGATTGAGATATCTTGATTCTTGACGCCGTCGTTACGTGGACATAAATTATTCCCCATTTACTTTAAACGATGTTTACCTTCTTGTTTCAGGTCTGGACTAGCCATGTCCACTAGGAGGCGACGAGGATTAAAATTCAGTATAGGCAGAGAAACAGCCCGCGATAGTCGCGAGAGATAGGATGAGTGGGCCGAGACACAGCGAAGCTCACTGCTTCAATGAAAACTCTCCGAGACCACCTGTGCCTGGTGAGTAATCAACCGCTCTTTCGGTATTCCAAAACTCTGATTGATTTTACTAAATGAAATGATTTATTCATCGTTCAGGAGAGGAGACAGGCGGTCGTGTCAGCAGACTCCGTCCACAGAGTCCAGCCCTAACTCCAAGACGTTCTTCATTGGGTTATGCAACGGCTCCTGTTCCCAGCGATGGCTCAGCTCCGCTTGGATTCGAGCCAGAGGGAAGCTGCGGCGGCGCTTGCATGGAAAGCGTCTCGCCGCCGGCTTGCCTCAGGTGGGCGAGGAACCTGCATTCCCTCCTACAAGACCCGGAGGGAATTGTATTGTTCAGAAAGTATCTGGACCAGGAAGGAAGACCTCACGCGGAACCACTAGACTTCTGGTACGCCTGCGAAGGACTCAAGAACCATCAGCATCCTGACATGATAAATCAACTCGTCAAACTCATCCATAGGAGGTACAATTTTCTGTGATGAAAGAAATTCGAGGATCTTGAAGACGAAATAATAACTTGACTTGGTTTGCAGATATTTTCTCAGCTCGCAATTGCCTGTGCCAGAAAATGTGCGAAAAGAAGCGATGACCCGTGTCAAAGAGGGTCGGGTCGACGGCAAGGTGTTCGATAACGTTCAGGTGGAAGTCGAACGCCTTATCAACGAAACGACCTATCCAAACTTCCTCAAATCCGAAATGTACTTACAGTACGTTCAGTGCTACCAAAATCCAGATTCTGGTAGCTGTACCAGCTCCGGTTCGAGCCGTGAAATGTCTGTTTCATGCGGCCCTAGTTTGCTACCTACTCTACACGAAGATAGCGAATTTATTAGTTCTGTTCACACTTCACATTCGGCCAGTGAAACACCGGGTGAATTAAGAGCTGGCGAGATAAGACTGACCAGGGATGTTCTCATTGCGACTCAACAAACTAGAGCAATGGAACTCCGGCCTAAGCCAGAGGCCTATGCTGGGTAAGCTACCATAACTTACCTCGTCCCATTTCCATTACATCGAATAAAAAAAATCAAAATACCCCTTCGGTAGTTTAAAGATTTAATTATTTTGACTTTTTGCTTTTAAAAATCACCCATTAAAGTACATATATGATGTAGAATGCTGCAAGTTGAGATTTAGATTTTTTTTTTTGCAAAAGCTTTGTAATGCTGAATTTGTTAATAATCCTCTTCGATTTAATAGACCGCTTTTTTGTTTTAGAATAATTTTTACCCAGTATGTACACATATTTTTTTTTGTATCCCTTAGACATTATTATCATTTTTTTCAAATTATTTCATTTCCTTTCATTTGATTAGAATTAGTTTTGTTTATAATTTCCCTATTTGTTTTGTTTGGCATTTTGCGTGGCGTTTGCGTAGCATTTACTTGCAACCTGGCGCTAGTCCCTACCACGTGCCGGCCAACAGGTTACACGCTCAATATTCATCCTACAATCCAGTTTCAAGGCAGGATTCAGAACTGCAGAGTTTAAGCAGCGACGCAAGGACAGAATCAGACAATATGTCGCTCACCGATTCATCTGTGTAAGTTTGTTATCGTTTTTTTTTCTTCTTCAATCACAAGTTCAAGCGTAAGTGATCGACGAAGAAAATTTTCAATAATTATCTCTGCTCAATATATGCAAGAATTAGAGGTTCCTACTTTACGATTATGTTTTCATGACGGAGTCTGTATCAACTGTAAAACGGTAAGTAGATCGACCTAGACGATCGAATCCTTATCCGCATGCTGAAATTTGATATCAATTTTTTTTTCAACGCGAGTCAGTTCGCCAGTTGCCATCATCCTCTTATCGAGTTACCTTATCAGTAGTGAAACTGATATCGAAGCGACGAACAGGAAGTTTTAGTATATTTGATCATATCGTGATTGCAGTTATGAGATTTATGACGTTGATTATAACAGTTGGCAAATAAACAGTAGCTTTCATATATCATTACGAACAATATCATATATCATTAGCGACCTTTTTTTTTTCTTATTTTTTTTGCTTTTAGTGTCTTGAATATAACAATTTAACAAATAACACGATGAACTCAAACAACATGGATAGAGCTCATAAGCTTTTCGGTTGGTCTACGCAATGCGTCGTTAATCAACAAGTTTACACTCTGCAACAACAAAATAATGCTATCGAATGGCTACTAGATGAACGGTACAAAAATTCGTGCATTTTGTAATGGAATAACTTGGTCAAATGATACAGAAAAATTAGCTAGATAATTTGGCCAGCATGATTAGAGCGTAGCGTACGGCTGAGAATTTTTCTAGAACCATTAAGTTGCGTTAATATTGTTTCAATAATCCCAGAAACTCTGAAATATCCCGAATATCTGATTTTTTCGATCATTTCATACGACGATTTTAGTACAATGTTTTTTTTTGGTTTGTTCACAGCGACGGTATGTCGATAGGAAAAAGGAGTCATAAAAAGCAGTACGTGAGACAATCTAGAGCTATTAAAGAGTCGGCAAGTCTGAATCGTGACCCGATGGTTCATTACACAGTTATACCTAGAACTCAACGAGTGCCTCGAGACCAAACGCGTTCTGTAAAACCAGAAGTATTTGCCCAAGTTTTGATAGAAAAACTCGAAAACGTGAGAAGAGCGCGCGAGACCGAGGAAAAATTGGACAGACATCTTCAGGAGAGCGAGAGTATAGGTGGCGGAGATAACGCCAATGAAACCGCCCAGGGCGGTACGAAAACGTTGGCTGACGCCATTAGGGAAAAGCTCCTGATCGAAGACGACAGTGATCAGGCGATCCTGGACCAACACGTGTCTAGAGTTTGGTCCGACTTAACGCCGTCCAGATCTCCGGGACTCGCCTCGCCGAGACCACACTCGCCAGATCGGAGGAGAGGGCTGCTCCATAATTATCCGCACCAGAGACCGTACAAACAGAGGAAAGAAAAAGACGTGTTTTCGACGTTTTCAGCAGACAGTGGAAACATCCACGATTTTCCCGAGGGCAGCGAAATGCTCGGCGCAGGGTCGATGAGCTCGCTAGGATCTCATCTACCAAAGTCCAAATCCATACCTTCGGATTACGCCGATTCTTTGCACAAACAGGATCTCTATCTACAATGTAAGAACCTACTGATGTGTTTGTTGAAATAAAATTATACCTCTCCCTCGAATATTCATTCGCCATCAATCATCCTTTGTTCATTTTCATTATTTCAATAATTCAAATGGAATCAAAATTCTCATCATCAATCGAAATTCTCATTATCATGGAATTTGAATTATCATATTTTAATTTTTTTGTTCGCTATCTTAGGTCACGACCAGAGATTACGAAGGTCTGATCTTTCGAGGAGATCTGGTTCTACTAAAAAATCAATGACTGAATTAACGGACAGCGGTGTTAGCGTGGTCAGCGACGCACCTCCGTTAGTGAATAGCAAGGACAGTAGACTGTTGTCGTGGCTCAATCAATCAGACAAAAAATCTGATTCCAAGCACAGTAGACACGGAAAGAAATACGGATCGCGGAGCGGTTCTTTGGAAAGAGCTAGCAGAGAGAATTGGGGCGTTCCTGCCCAACCCTTCGTTGCCGATCCTGGCATGCCTCCTCTGCCGCAACCACATACAGTAAGTATCTCCGCTTTGATTTTTCTCCAAGCTATTCGACGGACTCTGATAATCATTATTTGTCTCGTTGTATCGCAGGCTACGCAGCTAGAAGAAGCCAGAAGGAGGTTGATGGAGGAAGACAGAGCAAGGGGTGGTAGTAGACAACGTTACCCTAATAGCGGTAAGCTGTCGTGTGAACCGACTAATCTAAATCCATCCTGCATCCAATCTAACCAATCTACGTTGAGGAAGAGTAGACAAGACCCGGCAGGTTTCACCACCGTTGTGTTCAGTTTCTGTGACGAACAATTTCCCTATAGGACCAAAATTCCTGGGCATAATATTACTCTGAAACAGTTCAAGGATTACCTACCCAAGAAAGGCAGCTATCGGTAAGTTACACCTCGCTGGAAAAAATAGTTGATTATTTTCTCTCTTTCATCATTCTTCGTCGCATTTATGAATTCATTGAGAATGTGAATTACTTTCATTCGATTCTCTCTTCGCATTACATTTTTCGAAGCCAATTTAGTCGTTATTCTTCTTTTTCGAATCAGTCAATCAAAATATTCTGCGCTCTGATTACTTTAATTCTTGTTAATCGAATTCGTGAAATTAATTTCGCTCTTTCTTTTCCTTGCAGGTATTTCTTCAAAACAGCATGCAAAGATTTAGACATGAAAGTAATACAGGAAGAAATAACGAGCGATTCAGAGGTCCTGCCGTTATGGGAAGGAAAAGTTATGGCGCAGGTCAAGGCGCTGGAATAAAACAATTGTTCGAGAAATAGCTCAAGATCGGTTTTATGCTTACAAAGAAAAGAGAAGGGAAAAAAAAAGGATATACAGTATTTTCTGTCTAGTGGACCGGAGCTAAGTTCCTTCTTCCCGCCCCCCATAATTTTTAAAAACTAGTTTTAATCAACCGTAAACACGTTCAATTTGATTTTTAATTGGTTTGTTAATTTTTCAAATTATTCCTAGGTATGTAATTACCAAGTTATTTTTTTTTTTAATTCAATTTTTATCAACTACTATCATTTTTAATCAAACAGCGATAAATATGTGCCGAAAAAAAGTATAGAGAGAGAGAAAGCGAAGAAAAAAAAAATCGTTGCTATCTTCCACAATTTTCAAATATGTAATCTTATTTAAGAAAGAAAGAAAGAAAGAAAAAAAAATGTTGCTGCTATACGGAAGTCGGTCCACTTAGAATGTAATTATTTATGAAATGATTTTTATCAAATAGAAGAAGAGAAGAAAAGAAATGTGAAAGAAAATGGTTTTGAGTAAACGTAGATATAACCACGTATCGATAAGATAGAAATTAGTGGAAGGGGTGTGGCTATGGAATTAAGAATATACAATCGTGTTTGATAGTATAGAGACTGGATTTGGAGAGGTGTGGTTATATCGAGTGAAAAAAAAAGTGGTGAGGCGAACAGAAGAAAACTAGGATAAGAAGAGAACAAATAAGAAGTAAATAAATAAATAAATAAATTGATAAAGAAAATAAAATAAACGAGAGAAATAACTTTTCTCGAAGACTTCCCTTAGTTTTCCAGCCGACTGTACAAAAGCCTGTGTAGTTTCTCGCCTTATTAAGGTCCGCCTAGACCCTAGAATTATATAGAGAAGAACAAAAAGAAGAAGAATGAATAAAAAGATAAAAAAATTATTATTACAAATTAATTAAGAATTTATATATATTGAAAAGAAAGAAAAAGGAAGAAAACAGGAAAAAAAGTAACGAGGAAAAAAAAATTAACGTTATTAATATTATAATTAATTATTATTATTATTGAGAAAATACTACCCTAATTCTCATCGTCGTCATGTCATGTCACTTTCATCATCCGAACATTTGTAACATACACACACCTTTACCACCCCCAAAACCACCCACCAAAATCGTATACACACACAAACACAGAACTATGATAAGATTTGCATAAAAAACACCGAAGAAAATAATTAGAACAAAGATTGTAATAATATTTTATCAGGTGCGGAAATTTGTGCCTTTTTAGTATGTTAAGATTGGATTTATAAGTGAGCCTAAAAGCGAGGGTTAAGAAAAATGAATAAAGAAAAAAAAAGTAAATACTTATTAATTGTGAGCTTGAGATACTTCTAGAGATCCTATTTCTATTCATTATTCAGTAAACAAAAGGTATGAATAAATATATCAAATCAAACGAAAGAGAGAAAATGAAACCACCAACAAATGAAAGAGAAATAAATATTTGGTAACATTTAATACTGTTTATTAGAAAAACAAAAACAAAAAAAAAAAAAAGAAAACGAGAATGAAGAGGAAGAAAATAATAATCATCATCAATCATTGTTTTAACGCTATAGGCTATTAAAATGTCTGTTGTATTTTATATTTTTATTTCTTTGTGTTCAGTTAAAAAGGCCTTGTGAATTTGTTGTAAATAATTCCTAAAGACAAAAAAAAAAAGGATTTTTTTTTTTTAATTTTACTCACCTATGTGTCTCACTTTTATTTTCTTTCTATTCAATCAACAATGTTTCCAAACTCTTTCGAGTAATCTTAATTTCAATCGAGGGTAAATGAAAAAAAAACGAACAAATCAGATGATTAATCCTATTTTATTCGTGTAAACAGTTGTTGTTAAATAATAAAGTCAAATAAGCAGCTGCTGGGCGCTGACCTTCGCGAAATCATGTTGAAATAAAACACTTAATATCTTATTAATCATTGATTATTATCATTATTATTATCATCATTATCATTATTATTATTATTATTATTATTATTATTATTAATATCATTATTATACATATATAGATATAAAAAAAAAGTATTGAAAATAATAATAATTTGATTTTTACTCTCATCAAAACTTTACCATGACATTCATTTGATAGTTTCCATTTGTAATATTATCGTTATTTTCAATGTAATTAGAAAGAAAATTGAGGCATTTCATATAACTGAACAAAATTTGAATGAATTTGGCTACATTTTTCATTTTTTTTTTTGTTTGTCTGTTTCTGCAATGATTAATTTTACGCCTTATGTGTTACCAAATAACAGAAGAATGTTCTTCAATGTTTTTTTTTGTTCATTTATCCAATTTACGAGGATATTTTTATTTTGGTTAGAAAAGTCAATTTAAAAATTAAAATTCATGAGAGAATTTAATATTTTTCTTTTTTGCGATCACTAAATAATTCGCAAAACTCTTTATTTGAAATTGCTATAAAATGGCAAAATTTTATAACACAGAATTCAAAGAAGCGTTACGAGAAATTGCACAGAGAGTGGCTCACTTCAATTCACCATACGGTAAGAAAAAAGCTTATTAATTTAAATCGAGCCCTTCCCCCTTTTTCTCAATTTTCTCTATTTTCGTTACAATCAACAAATCAGCATTTAATTTTCATTAATATTATGTAACCAAATATCCTCTAATTAAAAGTCTAACCCTATATTTCAAACCATAGTGACGAATCAGCCTGAAAGATGATTATCAGTCTTACACCAATGCACATCGAGTAAGGGAGGGCCTTGAGAATAGGCGTCGATATTTTCACCTCCTTCGGTCTTTGATCTTCTAATTATTCAAAAAGTTCACGTCCCGGTTCAATTATCAGTCATTCATTGTTATCAGGCGCAGAAACTATACAATAATTCGAATATAGAGGAAAAATTCATTTATTTTGATAAAATATGACAAAAATAAATCTTATAGAAATACATTTCTGACTGGTTTTTGTCCCCTATATTCAGTAAAATAGAGGATCGAGAGAATTCTTACGGAATTAATGTTATCTTGATCATATCTACTGAATTTTTCTTCTATAAATTAATTTTCAAGCTGCTATAAAGTCATTCAAACGCAAAAGGCTTCTCCTACCCTAACCGAACAATCTTAGGTTTTTCGATAGGTTCGGTTAGCAAGAATGGCTTACCGAATTATGACGTCATAAGATTGGCGCGGAAAGGGAGACCGTTTCAAACGCTATTGAATTCAAAATCGTTGTAATAGACCATTAAATCGTCGAATGATTTAACTTGTTCTATTTATCAACTCGGTAATAATTGATCAGAATTATTAAACAAAACAATTTTGGAACACTCCATTCCTCATAGTTTTTGTGATACTTTAACAACGGAATTATTTTACACAGTAATTGAAGTAGTTTCTAAATTTTGTCTGACCTTGACTACATTGAAAAAAAACTATTTTCTAATCGCAGATCGGGTGAGAATAGTCGAATGGACGCGTCGCCTTGCCGGAATTCGAGACGACAGTATAGACGACGCGAAAAATCGTAACGACTATATACAACTGTTGAAAATAATGACCAGAGGCGGACGTTTGCACGGTGTTTTTTTGAAGTGTCCACCGGAGAGCGACATCCCCCCTTTGGCCGAGGCTATGGCCAATTTTTTGAGCGATCAATGTCCGGATTTACCCAGAGCGGGACCCGTCGAGCCGATAGTATCGCGGCAGACACCTGACGGCTGTGCTTACATAGCGTTCAGAAAAATACCGGAAAAAGGTGTTTTGTGTTACATGGCTGTCAGTCCGGATGGTCTTAATTTTGAGGACACCGATTCCGGGGACGAAGAGGATAATAAGAATGGAAAGAAGGATCGAGACGACCTTCAAAATGCGACAAACAGGAATTAGAACAATGGAAACTGTCTCATTGTCTAGTTTGATGAAAATAGTTCTAACATCTTTCTTTTCGTTTGTTTTGTATCAATGAAGTTTTAGCGATTGATCAATCGTCCCTGAAATTTTACAAAGAATGCAGTAATTTTTTCCCCCGCTTTTTATAACGCGCGGAAGTTTGTGCAAATAAATCTGTACGAATGTCGAGGTATAATAATTCACGGTTGCCTTGACAGTCACGTGTGGATTGAACAATTTTTAAAATAGAAACGCCGTGACACTATAATGCCGAAGCTGAAGTTGACGCCCTTGTCGGTATTTGCGATCACGTGCCTGCATATGTCAAGGAATAACGTTGCGATTTCATATTCAAATCGTCGTATCACCACGTGATCAGGGTCATTCATCGCTCATTTATTTTCTAACTCCAAATATTTTTAGACCTCGGCACGAATTTGAATGAAGGAAATTATGTGGAATTTTTCAGACGATTATTCATATAACAAGAGTATGATAAAAAGGAACTTTATTTATACTCTGCACATGCGCACTCGCAGACTCAGCGAACCGTCGGTAAAACGGCTGCTCCGGGTATCGAACACAGGCTGAAAAATGGCGTTACGTAATAGAAATTGTGACACATGGTGGCCACTGAAAAATGGTCAGGAAAAAGTCAACGAATTTTATGGCGATACAAAACAAGACTGAATAATAGATTTTTTTTATCTTCTTCGCGCGGAAATCTTAATCAATGGAAATAGTAGCAAAACTTGTATAAATTATAAATAAAAAAGTATTCTCAAAAATCATCTTCTTTCACCATCGATTCAGAGAATTATTCAATACACACTTGAATGACCACTAATTCGTTCGAATTTCAGTTAGAGAAAAATTGTAATTTGGTCAGTAAAAAGTCAGGGATTTTTTTTCTACTCCTCACAATGGCCATCATGTGATACTTTGAGTCTATTCGATTCTGTGATGATCCCGTGTTGAAATTCGTACCATATCCTTGACCCTTGATCGACCTTCGGTCTCGAGCCGAAGCTAATGGTGTTTACGTCACTCGGTCGTTTGGTAGAAATTGGTTGAATCCGCGATGTGAGTGAACGGTCGAATTCAGGGGGAAAAAGCTGACGTTAATGCCCCTGTAATTTACGTCTTTTTTTCTTTTGCTTCTCTTCATTGAGTTCCTCATTCTACACTGCCTGGCCTGATCTAACTGTCGAATTTACGCGTCGGAATTATAGATCGAGTGGAACGGAATTCGAAATTCGGACGGTGAAGCTCTCTTCAAATTCATCGTTTATTCCATAACTATACAATCAACTTATGTGTTCTAGAATTTTCGGAAAGCCATGCACACATTTTGTCGGTGATCAAGGATCCGAGATCGTCACAGAAATTGTGTTTTTCTGCGACCACAAATGCGTCATCTGCTAACCGCAGAAACTGTCGAATATATCCCAAAAATAAAGGAAATTTCATTCTAAGAGCGAACTACAAGAACTGGTTTTAAGATCGTAGACATCGTAACGAACAGATAAAAAATGCTAAATAACGCTCATCAGGATGATCCTACAGCGGTCCCAAGGTGACTTCAAACTGTTTTGACGATAATCGTTGAGATCTAAAACGATTATAATTCCACTACGCCGCCGATTTTTATAAATCGCTTCTAGAATCATAATAGTTTGTTTTTTATCGCAACTATAATCGTCTTCCGGTTAATGATGTATGGCCGTACAATCTCAACCAAAAGTGATTCTCGTCGACAATATTAGGTACTTCGGGATGAGATAAAAATCGGAAAAAAATCGACCACAATCAAGACGATCAAAGTATTAACTTTGAATAATAATAATGCCGAAAAGTCATCAATAAATTGTTTAAACAAGACATTGTTTAACAAATTTGCCGGTAGCGTTATTTTTTTTTCATCTCACATGAATGCCCTAATTTTGTTAAATACACATGAATTTTTTTAAGAATTTGGTCACTATTTTGAATTTTCCGGTTTCGAAAATTACCAAATTTTGAAAAATGAAAACAAAATCTGAATTTTGGATATGTTTTTGTGAAAACCATGTAGATTACAATTCCGAAGTTTTCGGGAGCGTGGAACAAATAGTTTCGTAAATAGGTACAGCCTTTACAAATTTTCGAAAACGGGAATTTCAAAATAGTGACAAAATTTTTGAAAAATACATGTGTGTTCAGAAATATTAGGCCATTTATTTGAGATGAAAAAAAATAACGTCACCAGAGAATTTGTTGAACAATGTTTTGTTTAAACAATTGATTGATAACTTTCGGGCATTATTATTATTCAAAATGAATACTCTCATCATCTTCATCACGTTTGATTTTTTTCCGATTTTTATCTTATCATCAGGTACTCAATTTCCCGACGAGAATCATTTTTGGTTGAGATTGTACGGCCAATACATCCTTAATTCAAGTCAGTGGTGAACGACTCATAGACTGTTCATGCAACTTTAATTATATCTGATCTTAATTGACCCATTGTCAGCTGCAGATCGCGTAGAAAACGGATGAAGATTCCAAATCGGTATCTCGATCGCTGAATTACCGCAATGGAAATCAGACGGAATCGGAGATCCTAGCCAGCAGTGACGTAGGCGGTATTTTCTATGCGGAAAATACACAGTTATGCGGGTCAACGTTTTTTCTCAATTGGTACGAATGTGGCTAAGCGGATGAAAAGTTTCGAAGTCATGACGTGCGAGAAAGTGATATTTTTACAATCAACAAACGTCACGCCGCGGGCGTTGATTTCGCGCACATTCAGTGCCACGTGACGATGATTTTACTCCATCAGGGTCGCGGGGTTCGCCCAGTTCAGATCACGAGATCGCTAGTATAGTAATTGTCGTTTTTAATTAACACGGCTCAAATTAATACCATTTAAAGGTGTCTCGTGATGAAATAATCACGTGCGAAAACTTTGCAAACTGTTATAATACCCACTGTCGCAACCAGGTGTTTGCGGAGTTGCTATAATTTCTATGACGTAGACGCAGGCCGTTGCCATTGCCCCATTACCCCCAGGTTATTCCCGAGGCATTAACTCATCGAAACCTTTGGCGACATGCGGCGACTGTACGTCATCGGCCTATTTCCCTTCCCGTTGGTCGTGGAAATTCTTCGGGATTAATGGTTGTATGCTTTTATCGTCGATTTAGGGAAAGGCGAGATATTTGACGCATAAGTTTGTAGACACTAGGGATTTGATACAATATTTTGTATGCCATGGTATTTGGGTTTATATTCCCCTCATGTACGTCATCACTCTGACTCAGACTCCATATGCAAACGAATAGTAATCCCCCTTGGACATGTTATCGTCAAAGAGATAATTAAGTGTGAATCATTTAAAGAGATTTTGTTTATTCAGTTTTACGCGGGCATTTTGAGCTTTCGGGGACTAGGTCGAAATTTTCCAGTACAAAATCGACGAAGCCATACGAATGTTGTAACTAATTGTTTTTTTAACCTTCCAATACGGTGAAACGCGAAGAGAATCGATTAGCTCTTCTTCACCAATGACGCAAAGACATTGCACTACTTCCAAACTGCGCAGGGAGTCATTTTTTCACCCCAAATCCTATTTTTTAACAATCACAAAAAGTCTGCCGGTCTGCAATTGTCATTATCATCTGATCGTAGTACAACACTTCCCAATTCATTGAGGTTGCGCGCTTGATTCGATAACGATTTATAAAGACACGAGCCAGTCACGCAGTACCACAGCTGGCAAACAGTAAGTGAATGAAGGGTTCAACTTTTTAAGTACAATATTTATTTTCTTTATCTTCTGAATCATGATTACAGAATAAATATTTGTCAAACTACGAAACGATCTTATATCTTTTCTGTTGAAACGTTTTTCCTTAACTGTAACGAAGACACTGGAATTTTTCCTTTCCGCAACCGCATGTCGTCAAATCCTCGTACTTTCCCGGACGATCAAGGAAAGAAATCGGTTTGACTAATTTTTTCGAGTCCTCAACTGCAGCGATTCCTTTTTTTTCTTTTTGCACAGAGTCGATCCTCGCGTCACGGTTCTGAATGTTATACCTCTGAACAGGTCTGTCGGGTATTTGCCACATCGTAGGGTATTTCCGCGTTTTACATAAATAAGATACGTACAACAGCCGTTATTCGAATGAAAATTTAATGATCAACGTCCGGCGATATATGCAAGTGACTTTTTTTTTCATACACATTTAATGTGCATGGATTATGAATCTCGATCGATCATCAACCTTTTTCGATCATAAGCGTGAATTTGGATTCAATCTGTCCTGCAAGCTTTCCTGGTAGCGTCCCCAAGAATTCCAAACGTTCGCTTTACAATGATCCATGAAAGATCCGCGAATGAAAATCTCGAGGACACATATTCGCATGATTCAATAATGGATCGTTCCTTTTTTCTGCTCTACACATTCATACACAGCGGTATTGAAATTCGAAAACTGTAGCCTGACTCGATCGCATCCGTCTGAAAACCGCAGCTGGTTCTCGGTTACGTAAAAATTGTTGCAAAATGAATACGCAATTAGCTGCGGCGCGCAATTCATCGCGACAGATATAATCGCTTCATGCATTTGCGAAGGTATAAATTAAATGAATTTTCTTACGCAAACAGTAACAGAATCAGTATCATTCCAATTGTTTCCTTTTCATTAGTTTTCCATCTAATTCTCGATGTCTGGTTGGTATGATCATTGAGCTGCCAGATGTGATAAACGACGGATAGGCCAACGATTCGTCATTTTTCTTTTATCGTCCATCATTTCGTCATGCGCCTTTATCAGGACCGGAAAACCACGATTGAAAGCACAGCTGCTACTATATGCATACGATAATTCCCCTCTTTCATTAATTTTCATGGGAAATTCCTTCGGCGATAGTCCAAAGTCGATTATGAGCTAGAAATAGGGAAAGTTCGGTCACTCAACAATTCGAGAATACCCCAAGGCACTTCATGTTGAGCAAACGAATTTAGTTTAAGAGTATTGTGGTCGGCGCATCGACACAACCAGAATTCCAGGCTGGGAGTTTAATAGATTTGTTTACATCTCACTGATCGGTGTCAGCTATCAAGAGGTAAGAGGATCAACAGTTCAATAGCTACATTATTCGTTTTCTAAATCAAATTGAATGAACCTTCAGGCAGTTTATCTCAAACTTCACGTTCACTCGGGATTTACCATTGACTCTCACTTGATCTTTTTCTTCGCATTGATGGCCAAACTCATTATCGTCGTGAAATTATTCGAAAATTTTGATTGACAGACTAAAATTTCAACTCATATGATCGTCGATCTTCCAGTAATTAGCTAATGATAGAAGTCTTCCCCACCAAAGAAGCACCTCTGCTGCTCAAATCTTTCGCCAAGTACATTAAACTTGAGAAATCAAAATTTGACCTCACTAAATTTCTTTCTTCGAATGTACGTCTCAATAAAAAATATATTCTTCAGTGAAGACAAATTTTGGTTCGTGATTTTCTTTTGGGATTTTGATAAATCGTTATCGAATATCATTGGGCTACCTGCAGATTTTGGATTAGTAGAAAATTTCTCGGTTATCACTGGTCGAAATTATCATCATGAGTTCACGCTCGTTAATTATTCTCCTGACTTGTATTGCTATAATTGTTACCCCTCCACGCGCCGGATGTAATCATGATCGCATATTTTCCGAGAACACTTTGCATACGAGTACAATTTCAATTGCGTTCTTTACGCTGCCCGTCTCATATCCGAATGGCTGGGGTTTTCCTCTGGACACAACTCCGAACCCAAAGGTTTTGCAAAATGATGATTAGTGTGGGTTTTTTTTTACAAAAATTGCTACCTCAAGGTTACTTATATTACTCATCCAAGATTAAAGCTCCAAGATTTGACTGGCTTAAACTTAACGAGTGAAACTATTTTCTTAAAACAGTTTTGAATCACTCCTAAGTGGATTGCATGTGCCCAAGTAGCACAATTTTTTCCCTTTATGGACTTCATGTAGACAGAACAACGTCATGGCTGTCTAATGTCAAGTCAATAGTTGCCGTTACGCTGGAAGAAAAGTTTACGAATGTCCTCTGAAGTGTCAAACGATGGGCAATACCGAAAAGTCTACTTTTATCAGACTTATAGTTGATAAAAAACGTCCATTTGCGGATAGAAGTTAGGATAAGTGTGCTACCTGGGGTGTATTGTAGAGTAGAGTTGTCTCAGAACAGTTTGCCATTCGTTGATGATGAATTTGACGATCAATCACAAACGGAAGGCTAATAGGTAAAAAAGCTACGACAGCAGTGAGCGCTTCCATAAGTTAATTCGCACTTGCATCAAGCTCACATGGACATTGGACATTTGACCAGGAGTGAAGACGTATTGGTTGAAGAGCCAAAATACTCACCGAGCTGGGTAGCACGAGTCACATTGACATATGTAATCACTTAGCGTGATATGCATTCATGAAAGGGACCTGCACAACACCTTGGGATCGATTTGCAAAATACTGACAATAATTTGAAAAAACAAACATGTCGAACCGGTTGTTGAATTTGATAACGTCAAGAGGCTGAAAGCCATGGAGACTGAGCTTCTCACCATGAGAATGACACCATTAAAATATTCCAGGTGTCGTCGAGTCTCCAGTGTTGAGAAATCTTAGTTTTCCAAGACGGTAGGCGGGAACTAAGAGACCCACATCCTGGTCTGGGAAAAAATGAGGACCATATCGTGTGCGAGATTGGTTCTTCGTTTTAGGTGTTCCACCAATTACGTGAACAATCATTGGTAGTACGGTGGAGTTTGCTTTTGTGGGAAGATGAACAGTCAATAGCAAAAATTATCTCGTTAATTACCTTGGGCCACATCTTATTGTTTCCCCTCATTATTGTAACAGCTCGTTAAATACTGTTAACGCCCATTTCGCTCTATGTACTCTCTGTCTGTGTGTCTGTCTTCATTTTAAAAAAAGATAGAAGTCCAATTTCGGGCAGTCGGTGCAATTGGCGACTTGAACCTGTGTTTTATGCACCAGCGCATGGCCATAAAGGGAGGAAACCTGCTTTGGACTTTGACGTTTGATCCAATCCATAAAGACTTCGTCAAATTCATCTGATTTTGAGGTGAATCTGGACACACTCATGTCAATTCAAAAATATCCGTGCAAGATTACGAATTGTCATTTCATCGATGCCCCGGCACCAAAAGGGAGCATAGCCAAGGTTGAAATTGAAAATGAATTCTTCGAATCTGTATGAGATGTATGATTGGGCGGAAGTGCCAATGCGTGGCATATGTCTTATAGTCGGTGCGAGCGGTGCCGCAGTTGTGCATATAATCGATTGCGAAAGAATTTACGTAATTGCCAACGAGTTGGGTGACTTATAAAGTAAAATTCACCTGAATACTTTGGTACTCGCGGGCCAGATGTGGGTAAGTAACAGAGTATTCACTTCCGTCTTCATGTGACATTTTTATAATTCATTCTACGATCGCTCGCCAAGTACCCACCACTCCTTAAATTCGTTCTCTAAACTTTGTCTTCTTTCACTTCAGGCTTCCTACTTTCTTCCTTAAACTATTCAATGCGAATTTATTCCAAACTGTTGTATTTGGTATTCAATTAACGCCTCATGTATTAGGCAAAAACGGAAGAATATTCTTCAGCTTATTTTTTCTTCTATTCAGTGTATCGATGAGAATTTAGTCCAAAGAGTGGCTAAACTTTTTCATTTCAATCAAGCCCTTCTCTTCTATTCGCACATATTAACCGCTCTCGCGCCTTCGGGTACTTGGCGGCGATTCGCTGCCGCGAATCTTGATATGAATACTACTTCATTTTCATACATTATAAGAACGACTTTCGTCCCTAGTCATGTGATGAACTAAAATTTCAATGTACTTGGCGCGAGACTCTACCGAGTTTCTTGATCTACCGATGTAATTATTGATTGGTACATGCATCGGTAATAATTGACGAAAGAAAAAAAAACGGAACGGGACTAAATCCGCTATTCGAAAATGTAACGTGTATCAATCTCGTTCGGTATGAGAGGCGTTTAAAAAAATGTTTGGTATCTTACGCGCGTCAAGTGATTGTGTAATGCTTATGAATAAATTATATCGAGCTCGTGCGAATCGAATAACCAGTCTACTTTGCATACGTGTATTAGTATAATTGAATTGAGTTATTGCGAGAGAGGAATTTTTGTTCTATAGATTGAGCAATTGATCATTCAAAGTGTTTTCTAAGATGGGAGATGTTTGAGCTTTGTTCGGTAAGACGGAGAGGCATTTTTTTCCTTTCTTCAAACAATACAAGTTTATATCGAATGAAAATAAAACTAATTTAATCATATTCATTCATACCAACGATATCAAATATATAAATAGGCATTAGCTCGAAGACAATAATTTCACGACTGAATAGAGTCACGAGGTACGATAATTGTATCGTGGAATGTCTTCGGATTAGTTAGTCTGACGTAATTAGTTTTATTTTATACTAAGAACCGGCTCAAGTTACGCGTATATTATAAAGTCACGAGACTTCGACAAACGAAGTTCAGAATTGATCTAATCTCACATAAAATCGTTTCCTTGTGTTTCATTGAATAATTTTACCATCGAGATTTTTTTCACCCACTTTTCAACCCTTTTAAAAAAACTTTAATACCGCCGCTCACTCTTAAACTTGATCTCACGGTCGAATACCCAAAGCGGGAATCGCCTCGATCGTGACTCAGGTGCCTCAGTTTCCCTCGATTATCTCGGCCAATGAAACTCCGACGGGATCATGGACCAGCGAATAAGCTATCGGCTCTTGAAGCATGACCAGAAAACATTAATTTCTACCACCGCAAGGGCTCGGTCACATGATCTGGCCGAGGGAAAAAGGAACTAAAAGACAACTCAACTGGTACCAGTTGAAGAATACATCGGTTCTCAACCTAGTGCAGAGATTTTCCTCAAACTCATCAAACGATTCGGCAAAATTAAACTTGTAAAAATTTCAACGAAATCTTGAAAATATTTGAATATTGCGTTTATTTGCTCAGAACCGAGATTCTTATTGAGATGTTAATTGTTGAAATCTGATAGACACACCACGTGCTTGGGGAGACGGTGTGCATGTTTGTTGAAACTGATCGTATCAAGTAAACAATGGTGGCACGTGGAGTCACGTGCTGAATTGAATGATACATTTAATTGCGTTTGATTAGGATTACTCTCGACAACAATCATTAAAAAATTAACGATCGCCTTCGTCATCACTATCTTCCGCCGTCGCGTGCTTTTACAGGAATTTCTACAATTTCAGAAATGACAGTCTCCAAATTACGCCGAGCTAACTAAACTGTCAAATGTCTCTTCACACATCGTTGCCATCGTTTTAATTAATCGATGAAAATAGGCTTGATCATATTTTTTTCCGTTTCAATAAAATCCTGCTCGTCATGGTACCCGAAATCCCTAGTTTGTAAAAATTCTTCAATTCTGTGAAACACGAATATTTCATGAGATAGACGAATCGTATTTTTTCCATGCACATTGATCATACTATAAATTGTGAGAATCTCTAGATTGAATAGAAGTAAGTAGGAACGAATCTAAGCAAATATAATGAAGATTCTGAGATCGTTATTATTCTCTTGAATTTTACATCGTTATCTCGACGGTTTGATTCTTGATACAATAACAATAAATTGTCAACTGGTTCGCTGGCGCAACAACAGTAGGTATGTCGTAGAGACGTGTGTATCTACATGAAACTAAAGCAAGCAAGAGATTGACTCGAGACTCGACCAAGTACAATGCCGCATGCAATGCCGTTGCAAATCCGGAAGTTTTTTATCGTCCTCATCGGCGTAGGAAACTATACAGCGTAGCCTATGTCACGGTCGACCATGGTCAAGTTCATTAATCAATATCCCACCACCGGCACTAGGGAATAATTTCGTAACGTTTACAGTCTCGAAGTTTGCTAACCGTTTATTCTCCTCATATCGAGCCACATTTTATGGTTACGTAAAGAGGTCTTTTTTCTTCTATTTTCTTTTGGCTAGGATTCATCGATCTTCGATCACGATCAGTTTTCCGGTTCCATTGATCATTAATGACTGTGTCTTTCGAATTCTAGAGTTCCGCTGGTTGCAAGAAGGAAGTCCACCGCGGGAGTAAAATTTGTTTGATTCGATTCACGCTCTAATTTGTCGATTATCAATTGGTCTCGCCATTTCGCCGCGGATGGATGCCACATTTTTTTTGCATACATGTACATTCGCACACGAATCGGTTGGTTGATGAACATAATGAAGCACGTGGCTGTACGTTCTCCTTGAGATCAACGATCGCGTGGTAGGCAAGGTAGAGGTAGACTCGCTAAATCCAAGCTTCGCAAAGTAACGATCGAGATACAGCAAGAATTGAGAATAAAAATGAAGAGAACAACAGTGAGGACCAAAACAACTAAACGTGGCCACAAGAAACACGGTGTTAGGTAACTCTAAACGCAACATTGGTGACTAATTTGTTTGTCATTCGCAGACTCCGATGTGAACAAAAAATTAACCACCTGATTCGGGTACGAAGACCGAAGTCTCCCCATAATCTGTACGAATTCTTCGAGTCCTCAGAAACCTTCGATGCAGGCAAAGATTGATTGTAAGCTAGAGAAAATCAAGATTTGCAAAGAACAATGAAACTGTGCAGCATCTGTACAACCAAAAAGACAAAAAAAGGGATTCTTTTCTGATTCGTGTGCTTGATCGAAAATTAAGTAGATTCGAAGAGGCGTCGTCAGTCCACTCGTAAGTTGTGTGCAGGTAAAGGCGTCTTCGCATTGGCTTGGTTAGCCAATGACGTCACGGGCTGGTCTCGTGGGGGTTTTCGTTGTTACCAGAGCTACGAAGCACGTGGTGGTGGCTTTCCTGCTCAGGATAGCATTTATATGGTGTGACGCAGCCGGTTAAGGCACAGTATTTTCCTTGCTAACGGAAACGTGGGTTTCGTTCGGGTTATAGAGATTATTAGTAATAGTGAATAAATACATCGTACAGAAACTTTATTCCATGCTCAATAATTATAATTATAATTAATTTATTTTATTTGTATAATTTTTTTTATTTCATTTTAATCGTGGCTATAAATTAATTTTTCGTCGTGGAGAATAATAAAATATACTGAAGGACAATTATTGAGATGTAAAAAATTATTGAGTGATAAGAATTTTCGGTTTTTAAACGATATAACGATTTTTATATACAGTGCATAGTGTCTGACTCTGGACTCCCGTTCAACCGATCTATCAGGTTCGTATATCTAGATAATATAATAGTTATAAGTCAGGATTGCGTGGAACGTAGGAAACCATAAAATAGAAATTTATTACGCGATTTGCGTATGCAGAATAATTAATGAGCACGCGAAAATCGAGCTAAACCTGGAATATCAATGATCCTCGAAATATCAAGGATAAAATCGCTTGACAACATTGCGAGCATCGACCTGAGGTCAAACTTGCCTCGTTTCGAATCTTTTTTTCTCTCCATCGAACCGAGTATCCTCGTTCTCATTGTCCCAGTGACGAGAACAACTCGCATATTTACTTCTACGAATACGAGATAATAGCGATTTTCATGTATCTAGATTGAAATTAATCGGCCTCACTTGACTTCACAACGCTGACTAATGAAGCGTTCATATATCATATACGCAAGTTCAACAATCCCCGTATAAATTTCGTCATCGAATTTATACACGGCTGTGCAGGGATTCATAGTATAAAGAACAATTCACCGAGATACGGAATGGCCTTATATTAACGAAAATCTAGAAATTTTATTTTTATCACAACGAATTGCAGTCTTTTTTTTGTTTTGACTTTAGCTTGTAAATACGAACGTCGTTGTCGTCTGAACTTGAAAGTTTTTCATCGTCCGACAAGTTTTTTCGTTTGTCTATACGGCCGCGAGCAAAAAACCGACGAATTCTCAATTTTGTGTGACACGAGAAGTTCTCGCCACTTATGACTTGATCAATTAAAAAGTCTGATTTACCTTTTCATCACGATTAAAATCGGCTTGATCTCAATTGATATGAGTATCGGAAATGAGTGTCTTTCAATAAATTTATTCGTAACAATCAGAGTTTAACGGATCTTGCATCCAAAACCGAATATGGAAGTTATTGATCTGTGAACGAGGTGATGCATGCATGTTACGAAACTTGGGATCTTACATAAAATGACTACTCGCTCGCTTTTCAATATCTCTAACAAGTTTATGCAATGCTCCAGCTTTACTGCACTGTATTAATGCATTTTTATTATCTCGACTACGTACGAGGAAAACTGCACCCTCTGGAGTCTCGTGGACTCAATCGCCACATAACTACACTGTAAAAAATGTTTTTTTGTGAACTTCCAACAAATATTCACATACAGAAGTCGTGAAATCACTTCACACGTTAGTGAAATTAATTCACAAATTCATAGAAAATTTTCTATCTTTACGATCGATTGATAAATTCAAAGAACATACATTTGTGCTGGACTCGAGCTTGCGTCGCGTGGTCAAGCTTTCGGCCTGTTCAATACTCTTATCAGAGGCAATTAAAACTCGAACATACGATCCGCAGCACCTGTGTAATCGATCGATTAATCTATTCCAACGACCCTGAATCATTTTTGCCAGAATCGCATCGATTATCAAATCACAACGATCTACGACTATCGGTTTACTTTCGTTCTGGTTCACGTCAAACTTTTGGGGTCTGGATTTTCTTCTATCCTGTTGTGACTGGGACGGATTATTTTCAAACAGGTTACGAACTGTGTCGAATAATAATGACCCAGACCTCTTATCGCTTTTCGCAACGTCGACTTTTTAACCTTCGTACAAAAGATGCACTAATTGTAGAACCGCAAATCTGGGTCAGGTTTGATATTCTGTATCGTTCGGTGAAAATTTCGCGGTCAATCATATCGAAATCTGTCATCAAAGCCGTAAACTACATAAAACTGGAATGGCAATGATCGAGACAAAATTTGCGAAGCACACATCGTTTCGCGAACAAGCGCAAACAATCACGACTGTCAATGTTTGGTCATCGTTATTGGCAAAACTCGCAAATCGCGAATAATTTGAAAACAAATTTCAACCATTCTGATAATGATTGTTGTAGAATGTGGTCGTCTTTGCACATGCGGATTGTAGGTATTTTGTTTTTCTCCATTCTTCATTTCTCTACAACGGAATTTTCGTGACGTGTTCGGATCAATCATACCGAAGAGTGATTTGTAACGACGCTCGACAATAACGACTCGATGAAAGAGAAAAACAACATTGTAAAAAAATAAAAATATATAAGGGGAATTCCGAAAGGAATAAAACCCTGCGGTCTTTCTACTGAACTTGAAGAACGCCTGCGGGTTATATGTTTTTCTCTTATTTTTCACAGAGTACCAAAAGTACATTTTTACTGTGCATGGGAATGTTATTTTCAAAGTCTCAGCGATCATTTTTAAACCGTAACTAACGACTTTGATACGACCCTAATTTCCTGAAGTTGGCTATAATCGAGAAACAGGTTTTTTTTTTACAGTTCTGAACCATCAATTCAACTGTCTGAAAGCTCATTTCTCGATTCTAGCCAACTTTGATAAAGATGTTGGCGTAGAAGCTCATGGTTTGATCCACAGTCACGAGACTTCGCCACCACTTCTGTCACGCAATAAATTTCAGCCTCAATTCACCTTGAATTTCACAACTGATACTCTGGCTGCATGATAAAATATTCTGCGGAGTGGGTACAGATTCTAGAACCACTAGGTACGTAATACTCGTATGTACCAGGAGTAAATAATGAAGAATATCTCGCATGGTTAGAAGAACCGGCTTTTTTACGTTCCGTAAACAGGAACACGTGCTTTATCCACAGATGAATACACACATCTGTTGTTCTGTGGAATATACATAATCACGAAAACCGGTCGGCGAAAATATCTGACCTGACGGTGGCACAACTTTCATTAATCATGCGGTTACTTGGCGGCACACGCTAATACCTGTCACGTGATACTAAATTTGTTTTTACGTTCATATTCACCGATTCATAGATATCCCAAATTTTGAGTATTCAAGCAAATGAAGCAATCAATGCAACACTGAAGCCTAATTGATGGCTACTGACGCAATTATTCGACACGTGGTCATAATTGATGAACGAGGGACTCGGTTCTCTTATCTTATGCTTCTCATTTTACACCTACGACTGTCTGGTGAACGATAATGCGACAATCTTGTTATTAAACCGCGATGACTTCGTACCAACACGGGTTTGATCTAAAAACAATCAATTACCGATCACCTCGTGGCTCTTTTGCGTTTTGGTTTGTTACCGTTTTCACGGTAGTAATTTTTATTCTCATTCTCAAATGGGAACCTCTGCGCCAAGGCAAGCTCTCTGTCTACTTCAGAAAACCAGTATTCCACACATTGCATACCAGCACACGTCTCTTACCGCACACGCAGGTTGTTTCTTGATTCGCGTAAGAATCAATTTATGTAGGAAATGCGCGACTGCAGCACGTGATTTTAATCGCCTGTTACACTTTTCGACGCGACGTTACTTGACACTCTGTGTCAATCCCGATCCGCATACGTAAGCGCTGATCGGTATTATTTTCAGAAAAGATAGAAAAAAACAACTGCATCCACGTCATCGTCGCGATGCTTTTTTCTAAACGCAACATTTAATCAACTGATTCCAGGATGAAGGGAGACGAGGACTCTGGGGATGATAAAATAATGCGAAACAACGGATACGTGAATCATGGGCTCACCGGTTCCAGGGGAAGCTTAGACCTGGGAAATTCTAACGGTATACGGGATCCGCATCGCGAGATACAAGGCTCCTCGGACTTTATCTGTGAGTATATTTTCCAGTCTATGATGATCGAGGACGAACTCTCTCATCAAATCGTTCTGTCAATAAAATCGATCATTAACCGCGTTTTATCATAACGTGGAAATATGCTGCTGTACAGGATGCCACAAGAGTAAGTTTACTTCCAGCATAGCATAGCGGTAGATCTTCGAAGCCCTCTTATCTTCAACCCCTGCGATAAATTACCAGTGTCTCTGTCTGTCCGTTGAACAGTGGTGGAAGAACGTTGCGACGAGGAAGTTAAGAATCAGGATGGAATCCTCAAGACGACGATCGACCAGGTCAGGCGGCGGGCTCGTGCCGCCTGCACGAAGAAGGTCTTGTACAAGAGGTTGCCGATACTCAAATGGCTACCGAACTACAACTCCCAAGACGCCCTTGGCGACCTTGTCGCCGGTATCACGGTTGGGTTAACGGTCATTCCCCAGTCCCTGGCCTACTCGAACGTCGCGGGTCTACCTCTCCAGGTGAGCTTCGAGCTTTGATATCATCGAGGTTCGCTCATTGGAAGAACGTTCGGCTTTACTCGATCGATATTTTCAGTATGGACTCTACGGAAGCTTCCTGGGTTGTTTTATCTACATAATATTCGGGTCCTGCAAGGACATTCCCTTCGGACCAACTGCCATCGTGTCGCTTTTGACGTACCAGACGGTCGCTCATTTGGAAAACCCTCAAATATACGCAGTCTTACTCTGCTTCATATCCGGCCTCGTTGAGTTGGTGATGGGACTCTTTGGACTCGGTAATGATCCAGAGACGATTTCTGATTAATTCTATCGCTGCGACCACGTCATCATTCTTTGTCATCCTACAGGATTCCTGATAGACTTCGTCTCCGGACCAGTCAGTTCCGGGTTCACATCAGCCGTAGCTCTGATCATCGTTTCATCCCAGGTCAAAGACGTCCTGGGCATATCTGCCCAGGGTTCGACCTTCGTTGCGATGTGGAAGAGCATAGCAGCCAGTCTGGGCCAGACTTCGGTGTGGGATGCTGTCCTCGGAGCGTCTTGCATAGCCGTGCTGCTCATCCTCAGGGTAAGTGTTTGCGATGTGCGATGAAAACAATCGTTTCATATACGATGGAAGACAATTTTTAAATTGCGAATGTCTGGGTTATTCAGTTGCTTGGAACGATAAAAATCGGTCCTGAAGACGAGGAACTTCGCACCACTAAACATCGGGTCGTCAACAAGACACTTTGGCTAGTGGGAACTTCACGAAACGCGATATTGGTTATCGTCTGTGGAGTTCTTGGCTACAGTTTCACCACAGCAGCGCCATTCAAATTGATCGGTTAGTATATAGACTGATTTAAACTTTGACGATCTTAATACAGAATCTTTAACATCATTGTTATCAATGTGATTTTGAACAGGATACATTCCTGGAGGAATGCCCAGTCTCCAAGTACCGCCTTTTGGATACACGAGCGACAACACCACGGTCTCGTTAATCGAAATGTGCTCCAACCTTGGCAGTGGAATTCTGGTCGTTCCCCTCATTTCCTTGATGGAGAATATCGCGATCTGCAAAGCCTTTGGTGAGACAGAGTAGAGTTTTTTTTACCCTTTGTTAGTGTCTTGTTAATTCATCCATCAAATTTACTCTTGCCAATCGCTTTTGTTGGGCTTTACAGTTACGTAAATTCACTTGCTGCTGCCTGAATCGATTAGTCGAGGTGAACGGTGTTTTTTCGTCTCTCGTTCTGAAGTACCTATTTCATTCGCAAGTCTTCTCTAGACCACATGCATGTACTACTGATGTTTTCTGTTCGAGATGGTCGAGTAGATTACGACAACGAACCGAGCCAGTGACTAACTAGGGACTTTTCTTTGCTTACAGCTAATGGAAAAGCTGTCGATGCTACTCAGGAGCTGATCGCGATCGGAGTTTCCAACATTGGGAGCTCATTCGTTCAAGCCTTCCCAGGTACCGGATCTCTGAGCAGAAGTGCCGTCAACAATGCGTCCGGCGTGCGAACCCCGATGGGTGGACTTTACACAGGTAATGTTACGAATGGCCTGAATACAGCAATTTTCATGTTCACACCATAATGAATTCGCATGGACTGCACGAACGTTGTTATCCAACGGTGTAGCGTAATTTTCGTTCATATCTTTACAATCTAGTTGCTATTTCGTAATTGATGACATCGCGTTCTTCTCGTTTCTCACGCGATACGTAATTCACGCTCATGATTAAACCATTGTCCAACTCTCATTTACATTTATCGATTGATCTTGATAAAATTGCGCCGATATACAAAACCGATGAATAACTCGTTTCGCAACAATGGATGAAGAAAAAATGTGTACGAAAATCATGTTTTTTTTTTCTCACAGGTGTACTTGTCATCCTGGCTCTCCTGTTTCTGACACCGTACTTCAGCTACATCCCCAAGGCGAGTTTAGCCGCCATCATCATCGCCGCCGTGATTTTCATGGTCGAAGTTAAGGTTGTGAAGCCGATGTGGAGGGCGAAAAGTGAGTATTATCAAAGAGCTGTGCAATC
Organism: Euura saliciscinereae; assembly: GCA_018420115.1. NCBI lineage: Eukaryota > Metazoa > Arthropoda > Insecta > Hymenoptera > Tenthredinidae > Euura > Euura saliciscinereae. The sequence goes on along the minus strand of JAFFZH010015097.1, from coordinate 13,396 downwards.
AATCTTTGGTACAATCTGTATATATCATCAAACGAAGCAGTATCTCATCCGGTGAACGTATGTAGCGTGTCTGAATTTCGTTTGCGTTCAATTAATCGGATGATTAAGTGGGACAAGTAAATACGTTTTATTCTGCACAGACGCGTTTACACACGAGGCGAAATACGACAGGCTCTGTATTTATCAAGGTCACTTAGATTCTCAGGTGTGGTGGTAAACGAGTTGGATTGGATTCAAACCAATTTATACAAACTCACGACGACCCAATAAACTACGAATATAATCACGTTTCACCTACTGAAATAATTGTATTGGTACAGATAGAGAGAGAAAGATTATCTGAAAGTGGTTCATAATATATTGCCGTTAATTTGGGCCAAAGATTATAGTGGTTCTCGATCGAGGCTGTACGGAGGTGCAGATCACCTTGAGCTTCTTTTGTACCAACCGGCACCGTTTTGCATCTTTGTAGTTCATAAAAAAGAGAATTACAATTTCAATCGCCACAGTCACCATAATCACTTTTCGTCATTGTCTTCATTACAATTCACATTCGTTATTCATTCGCAGAGTCCGACCTCATTCCTGGCATAGCTACTTTCATCGCTTGTCTCGTTCTCCAATTGGAAATAGGAATCCTATGCGGAATTGGGATCAACGTTCTCTTCATCCTCTATCATGCCGCGAGACCGAAGATATCCGTCGAGGAATTGACCGTGAGTATAATAAAATCCTGCTATCTTTAACAATTTTCAATATTTGTCAATGGAATTCCTTGTACAAAAACGCATTCAGATAAAAATCAACAACTAGTTACGTCGATCGGTGAAACCTTCATCGTATAAATCGTATTTTCAGAGTCGTCGAGGAGTGGAGTACCTGATGCTGACTCCAGACCGATGCCTGATATTCCCTTCGGTTGATTACGTAAGAAATTTGGTAACAAAGTACAGTTGTAGAGTACAAAGTGTAGCGACCCCGGTCGTCATAGACTGCACTCATATATACGGTGCTGATTACACCGCTGCAACCGTTATCGAAAGTTTGACCAAGGATTTTGCGGCGAGAGGACAACCCTTATTTTTCTACAATTTAAAACCCTCGGTTTATTCCGTATTCGAGGCAGTTGCTCCAACAGATTTTATCGTATATTACACCCAAGAGGCTCTCGACGATCTGCTGAAGCAGGCATCGTCCCCTAAACCAATTAAGGAAGTCACTTTGGCCTGAGAATATGTAAGCATTGGATTAAACTTACTCGATGATCATACATTGCTCTGTAGAAATGTTTAGAAAATTCATATTGATTTATAGTTTTTTTTTTTTACCTCTACAATTGATACAATTCAGAACAACCTGTGAAGTAGAAAGATTTTGAAACCTCTTTCAGCATTTTTGAGTACACTTCATCCATTCATCCATCAGTGTTACGCGATATTAATAGTTTTCTGATAGATTGTTGATGATGATAATGATAATAACAATCGAGGAACAGTATTAAGTCTATATACATATTTAAGCAGAATTTGTAATTACCTGAACAACAAAAACGAAACATCGAAAGAAAGGAAGAGATTAAAAAAAAAAACAGTATATCTTAATTGTTTAATATAACGATTAAAATGACTTTTCCTATACGATATAACGTCGTTTTTGTGTAAAAAAAAAGTTCTCTACCCTTCTAAGTATTTGAACAAATTTGTCTTTCAAATTGGGACAAAATATCTTGTAAGATATTCACCGATTGATTAACAAATGTTTGAGCTATCGCTGCTATCACCTAATTTTTCCTCGAATTTTTCTCCGTCTATCTTTATTTCTCGTTAGAAAAACTTTTTGCGTGACATTGTATAATTTCTGAACCGATGTTTGACGCGGGGTGACGTTGATGTAAAAGTAATTAACAATGGAATTATACTGAAAGAAAAGAAAAAAAATCATAGACACCCTGCGATTTCGATGATTGATCGTTCGATTACTTAATTTTATTGGCAGCCTGTACATATTAATTACAATATACAATAGGTATTAGTAGATTTAAGTTAAAGAATAATACTGTGATAATTTTTATATAAGAAAACGAGGAGGATAAAAATGAAAAAAAAATGAAAAAATTAATAAATAAATAAAATTGAAATAAAAACTCAAATTACTGCCACCAGGGAGGGTTGAGTGTAACGATTAAACGACGCTCGTTGAATTGCAGATTATATAATCCCTAATATTTATAATATTATCTGTAAATTTGAGCGAATAAATTCAATGAAGAAGAGTAAATTGTAAAAATATTTGTTCACTTTTTGTTTCTCTCTGATAGTCATTTTCACAATGATTAAATTACACCTATAGTATGTGTGTGTGTATATAATATAATATTTATTGTTTATTTATAAACATGATATTGCTTATATTCATTTTTTTTTATCGCTGTAGCACAATACATTCACAAATCTGAAATCACACGATTGGGAAGGTGTCTTAGAATAATTGTGCTTTTTAGATAATACGATATAATATAAAAACATTTTCATTTTATCAATATAATTTTCACTTTAATCTTATCTCATATGTATACGTATTTAATTTGAGCAATAAGCAACGTGATGCAATTTTTTTCGCTGTGACGTGCATTTCTATGTACTAGAAAAACTGAGAATAGATTCAGTGCATTATCGATTATTACGTAACTATACATATTCAAACAAGGTAGAATGAGAAAAAGAAACACTTCAATGATTCTTCGTGACGGAATTCATTACAATACCTACTATCTAACTATGGTACTTTTTTCTGGTTGATTTAATCTCGAAGAATAATTTGTACGTGCAATGCATTAGAAAAAGCATCCCTAATTATCACAATAATGTCGACACAACCTGACTCCTTCCTTACGTAAGTATATCGATCTGAATAAACAATTGAAGAATAAAAACAGGGGGAACGAGAATTAGAGAAGGAAAAAAAGGTAACGATGTGTGTAAAAATAATCACATGATTATAGTGATATGATAGTAACGTTTAAAAATTGACTCAGTTTCGCCTGGCTATCTACGATATGTCTATGTTTAATTTTCGTCGAATACGACCTTTTTTTTTATGGCCACCCAAAATTCATACCGGTAAGCTGATAAAATCGTTGATTAAATGGCCGATAAAAATCTCTCAGACGTTGAACCGCCGCTGGGTCTATGTGGGGGTGACTCCGTCCCTTGGTTTTACCTTAATTAAAAAACGATAAATAAGAAGAAAAAATTAATTGATCGATTACAGGGACGAATGAATCGCCGAGTGGACTCACCTAGACAGTGGGGACTCGATCGTCCCTCCGATTTTAGGAGGCACGGAAACCCCTTTGTGGAATTGAAGTAGAAATGTTTTTCCGAAATGACTCTTTTCAGTCCAAGAAAATCCTGAACCCTCGTAACCTCGAATACCGGATCGGCAATCAGTCTTTCACCGCTCACAAACATAAGTTGCGACAGGGGGAAGTAGAGCAGCCAGTTTTCGAGGTGTCTCGCATAGACGCCGATCTTCAACGGTCCCCAGGAGGTATCGACGACCTGGGACTCGTTGAGGAAGGCCAGTTCCTCAAAACGGGGCATCGTAGCCCGCTTACTCCTCACCTGGGTGTAATCGGAAATGGCTCTCGTCACGGGGTCACGTACAACGACGATGAGCTTCGTCCCCGGGTTCATGTGCTGCACGCGACGGGGTGCCTCTTCGGTTATGAAATACGACGGCGTCTTTTCCATCGTCACCTGGCCGTCCAGAGTCGGGGGCATGTGGCGCCTGAAAAATGTGAAAACGTCCATAAAACCATTGAAAAACGTACCCGATTTTGTCTGGACTGACCTGTACCAGTGGAAACCCTTTGCGTAATGTCGATCGAAGAAGTGGACCTCGGAACCAGCCGCCCTGACGTCGGGATGTAGTCTGAGGAATTCCAGGAGTGCCCTGGTCCCTCCTTTTTTGACCCCGATGATCAGAGCAACGGGCAATTTTCTTCCCGGTCTCAGCCCCTGTTGTCGCAGAATTTGATACTTTGGTACAACCTCGATTATCTCCTTGAGGGTCTCGTTGTTCGGCCACAGAGGCACCAGCTGTACTTTTGTCGTGTGCGGATCGAGGCTCGCGATATTGTCCAGTGGTATTTCTTCGACTTTGACTTCGTCAGATGATCGGAGAGAAGAGTCGTCGGTGTTGTAACCGTCTAATTTGTTCCTTTCGAGGGATAACTTCCGCGATAGACCGCCGATCAGACAAGTGTTGTACTTGAAAGTGACCCAGAGCAGAGTCAGGACCAGGAAACATATGAGAAAACATTGTTTCGTCCAGAATTGTTTCCTCAGCTCCATCGCTACGAACTTTTCAATCCCGTATTATATATTTATCGACGTTGGTAATTTCCGGGAACGTGCATTTTTATCTTTGATTATGATATGGTCGCTGTCGATATGTTCAACGCAGGCATCGATGATCGTTCATCTCGAAATTCAGGATTCCACGAGTTTGACTTCCACAGTTTTGGGGATCTGTAATCCACGAATACAATGAAAATAGAATAACGAGACTTGATTAATCGACTTGAAGCAATCGGAACGATTGTTCTGAGCTTAATATCTTCAACAACAAGTTGGAAAACAACAATTGCGATAGTTACTGTCCGCGTTTCAATTCAGCATGCAAAAATTTCTGCAAGAATGTTCGCGAAGCTCTGTGTTTGTTTAGCATTGGGTAGCCATGCGGATTGTTTTGCGGAAGTAAATCTGGTATCAGTAATATACTCACTATGGTTTTCGATGAGTATAAAAAATATATTATTCAGGCTTCATTTAACGTGGTGTCAGATACAAAGTTGTGTATAAACAGTCTTGAATACACTTAATCTTATCAAAGCAAAGCACGTTCTATTGCTCGTGTTCCGAAGACATGCTTGTTGGAAGATCAATACCGGAGTAATGAACCCATAGCCCATATTCAGAAGGTGAATGAAGATGATTCAGAACGATGATTGTGTAGTTTTTCCACTTCCAATCGAAGGGGTAGAATTCCCTCGTGCAATTTATAAATTTTTACGATATTCGAACGTTTTTTGTCTGTTATATCGCGACTAGACGACATCGCGCCTGTATAAAACACAACTCATAATCCTCCGCGTTGGAAGGAATCCAGGGGATTCACGTATGGTGGCGGTATCTGACGATTGCTTGCAGAATCAACTTCTCTAGCTATTCTAACGATCAATATAGTATCATTCGTGATAACGCGCCACGCTATCTTACCGACTCAACGATTTCACTGCAGGATTGGGTGTGTACCGGATACGTGGCTCACGGCGCATGACTCAAATGCCAATACGAGCTCACTTGAATTTTGATTGATACAGAATATTCAATTATTGATGGAGAAGACTAAGAAAAAATCATAAAGATGAGTGAAAATTTCTGAACAATTAGAACTTCAAATACAGTTTCAAATACCAATATGAGCTCAATTGGATTTCTAATGATACAGAATCTTCAATTATCGTAAAGATGTTGGAAATTTTGTATAATTAGAATTTCCAGTATCGTTCCATTTGAGCAAAATTCAAATGGTTGAGTAACTCCTAGCAGAAAAACAGCTCGAAGATATTGTTCAATGACATAATTATATTTACTACGGGTTTGAGTGAATAAAAGCAGATCGTAAACTCGGCACTTAAAAATTATACTTTTGAAATCACCGACACTAAAGATTCATTGATCGTAAAGATGAACGGTCGACATATGTTTATTCTCAAATGTAAGCGAAACTAAGTATCGAAGGTTTTTACAGCCGACACTTCGGGACCCAAAAATGATATTTTTAATAATAAACAAGCAAGTAGCCGAGAGTAGTGTGATTCCTAGATAACGATATTCAGCCTCTGTGGTATTTCGCAATTATAAGAAGTTTATTTCCGTCGTCGATGCGGTTGCTAATGATGCCATTGCGATAATGCATGATTGCAAAATCTTCCTCTACTGTGCGGAAAGTGCACTTTTGCTTATCATTTCTCTCTACTAACTGAGGAATATCTGCATGTGGTTGCCGGTCTGTAAGCGAACTGAAAAAACATCACACTTCAGCACGTTTCAGTCAGAAGAATTCATACTGTTGTTTATATTTATACTCGATAATGTTCAACCAAGCGTAACATAGTCGGTCATACAAACTGTGACTGCATGATATGTACACGAATCGTACGCTATCCTGTTGAACATTACCGGTGCGTGAATGCCGGTTAATAATTTGATTATCGAGTCTTTGTGAAATCAACAAACGGGTTTGTGCTGACTGTGAGCCAGCCTTCGTTATTCATTTTGTTTTCAGATATTTTGAATTTTGCAAGTCTGACCTCAGATTCTTGATCAGCGGTTCAAAAAACCTTCGAGTACCAATTTTTATGAGGTATCGAATATTTTTAGTGTTTTTCGCAGAAAATCGGATCCGCCATTTGAAATGTCGCAAATCTGACTTCAGATTCGTGATGATTGACCCAAAAAACGGTTGAGTACCAATTTTCATCAAAATCCAAATGTTTTTAGTTTCTTTTTTTTTGCAGCATATCGAATGGACCGAATAACATTTTTGAAAAATTGACTTCCAATTCGTGATCGGCGATACAAAAAACGATGTAGTACCAAATTTCATTCAAATCGGTTGATCCGTTCTCAAGATATCGTCATTTTTATTGTATTTTTTAGAATGTTGTTATTTAAATATAGTTCGAAAATTACTGAACCTATAATCAAAGCCAAAATTTAATTCGTTCCAAGTTGAGAAAAGCCGCGTCGATTGAGCCCAATTTCAGAATAGTCGTAGATGATTCTCTGGACCTCAAAACTGAAATTTTCATTTTCTGGGTGATTACAATAAGTTCCTTTGTTTTATCTGAACACAGAGAAACGGGAAGTAGAAAGAATACCGTTACTCGTTTGAAAGGATGATTCCATCGATTCTGCAAGAGACTTAAGTTTGTCTAGAATAATAAGAAAGAGAAAGAGTCCTCAGTCCAGAAACTGTAGACTACAAAGGCGACAAAAAAGGTTGGCAGCGATATCGCTGTCAAATCTCCGGTTACCCGATACGTTGAATTTGAAAAGTGACTCCGCTGTAATTTAAGGTCGACGTCCGTGCCGGCGCGGCGCGGCGCTTGCCGTTCAAGTGGAAATCCTCCGTTCTAAACCAGCCTTGCTGTCCAACGACTCTGGCTGATTCGAACCGTCCTAAACTTCTGAGGCCAACCCAAAGCCGAGAAACCGTTAGGTTCGGATGCTTCTAGGCGTCTTCTCGGTTCTCGGTTCTCGTTCGCCTGGCCTGACTCTCCTCTCCCGTCTCTCTGTCCTTCTTTTTTTTTTCATACAGTCACATCACATACCTGACATAGACAGGGTTCGTGATACCAACACTGTTTTGATGCCAGTCCGTGTTTACCAGTCTCTTCGCCGATACAAAATCCTATCCCCCCACCATTGAGGAATTCGCCGGGCCTTCCTTTGTGTAGTATACTCACGTAGCGTGCACGTAGTTCGCCTCTTCTGTACGTACGTTACCGTATATTTAATACACACGCATAATCCTCCGCGTCGCATTACTCCGGCACTTTCGAACGGTTGCAGATCCACCGGGTCAGTCCTTAGTCGACCGTCAAAGTAGACCGAAGTCCTCGCGTCGTTTTCTCGTCGATTTATACCCTCACATCCGCTGACCAATATGATCGGTAAATTGATCGTGTTGACGGTCACCATCGCCGCTGTGGCCGCGGTGAACAAGGTAAATTGGAATTTTCTTTGTTTTTGAATTCACGAATTTTTTTATTCTACCGAGTCTGAATCGAGTATCTCTCCGAATTCTTCGATCCTCGAAGATTATCGCGGCTACCGGTTCGATTCGAGTTCACCGAGTGCCGATTCGTCGCTGTGTACGAATAAAAAATCACAATTTCATAATATTGTGCCCGGAAACGCCGCGCCGATCCTTGTCGAATCAAAATGGCCGCTGCCACGCCTTTAAACTGCGGACTCAAAGTTTCACAGTGTAGTTGAATTTATGCTCTGAATTTATCGATTTTAGTTCTTACAAACTAACCCAGACTATAGACCCTGGGTTTTTACTGAATAACAGATAATCGATGTCTGCTGACAACCAGAATTGTTCCAGATATACCTCATGTCGCGTGCGATGCCGGCGGTTGTCGGCAAACCCTTGTTTAAAATAATATTGGATGTCCGAATTGATCATTGAGCACCATAGATGTTGAATAGTTTCCAATAGTTTCAATGATAAATTATGACATCCAGTAGTACTTTTCTATGAGGAAACTCATACCGCTATATATTTTGAAAAAATACTCCTATCGCTGCAACGGGTAAATTATAATTAATCCACAATATCTGTGATAAAAAAAAGAATAAAACCACCACAAGCCAAGATACGAGAATGAGGTTGTTTCTCGAACGTCGCAGACTGAGAAGGACAAAGGATACCGGTTTTCCGCGGCAGATTATACGGTTCTTGCGGCGTAGATACTCTCTCCACGTAGTATAGCACTATTTCAGTAGTCGATGAGTAACGGAATCCGTGCTAAATTATTCTTGGACGAATGGTATCATAATTTTTTTCAGATCTTGCTCCATCTTAAATCTGTTATTCCGCGGTGAAGGTCAACTTTTATGTATTTGGGTAAACGTTTCGATTACCGACAGACCAAGCCGGAAATTTTCAAGCTATTCCTCACTCTGTTTGTTCGATATGCGTGACAAAAATCGTCTATAAATTATCTGACGTCGTTAGTTCAATTGCTTATAAATAAAATATCAATCGAAAAATACGTGATACAATTTGTTTTGAATCAACGACTACGTTAGGCTACGTTTTGCACGCAATACGCGTGTAGTGGTGTGGCTGTTCCACACTTTCTAAAAACCTTTGTAATATAAACACAAATGACGTAAGAGTAGGACATTACAGAGGGTAGTGTGTGTGTGTAGACCGGTGCTACAACACGACATATAGTTATAGTATATAATAATCTGCGCAGGAGTGAACATGCGAGGTCATTCTTCACGATAGAAAAAAAAAGATAAAAAAGAAGTAGAAAGAAACAAATGTAAATTAGTTATATCCAGAGTAGATGGACGAACGGACAACTATAGCTTTGTATGTAGTGATACCGAGACGGAGGTTATCTGTATCGTAAACGAGTTCAGTGTATATATGAGGGTATATCTTGTGCTTGAAATAAGTTGTGTATTACCACGCTGTAGAAAATTATTGTTAATTTACTACACATTGAGAACAAAAAATTATTGTAAAGTTACAAATTTCTTCCCGAAAATATGAAATTTTGTACCAAATTCATCCTATTTGTGAATGAATTTGAGTAAAATGAGTAAAATAATAAATATATATTCTTAATTTTTGTCTTCGGCAGGTTCCAGTGACCATTTACTACGAGTCGCTGTGCAGTGACAGCAAGGCTTTTTACACGAAACAATTCAAACCGACCTGGGACGATCTTAAGAATTACATAAGCTTGGAACTTGTGCCGTACGGAAAATCTACCTCGACCGATCCGAACCATAATCAGTTTCCCGAAACTAATACAAACTTCACTTGCCATCATGGACCGAACGAGTGCGAGGGCAATAAGTACCACGCATGCATTCTTAACACAGCATTCGGATACAACCAGGAAGATCAAGTTAATTTGATCAATTGCTTGATGTCTCGCGAAGGGGTTGCTACCCCTCCATACGTAGAGCACATCGACGCGGTGAGTAACCAATCAAATCCGTGTAGCATGTAAATTGCTTCTGAGAAACGTCGATCTTATTTATTGTTCCCTTTTGCAAAACAGTGCAGGAGCAGTCGCGGTGCCATTGACATTGAGGGCTTGAAAAGGTGCGTTGGAAATTCGTTGGAATCGAACAAATTGCTGTTGAACTACCAGGACAAGACTAATAGATTCCAGAAACCTATCGCGTCCGTCCCTACAGTCGTCTTCAACAACATAGTGAGTTGTATTGTTCTCGCTAAAATTTACCACATCGCAAATATTGTTGGATATCTGAAGAAAACAATTCGATTATCGTTTCACAGGCGGACGCCGAAGCTGAGAAGCATTTCCGGGCCGCCTTGTGCAAGAGAATCACCGATAGCCCGAAGCCGAAGGAATGCGAGAAGTCCGGAGCTCCGGCAACGATTGTGAGTCTGATAACCCTCTTCGCCGCGGGTCTGGTTATCCGTATGCTCTGAGTACCTCACATCACCCACCTAAGTAAACGATAAGTGATCAATTATTAAGATTGAGAAAAAAAAATTAATAATATATTTTTTATATCACAGAATCATTGCACGGTCGATATTATGTATTTTTATCGTATTTTTCGTTTATCATGTACCCGCATCGTTTGAAGGATGCGACAATAAAACTTTATTATAAAATACTCCTCGGCTATCGATGACCTCGTTCATTAATAAGCCGACTCGACGCTACATTCCTTCTGCCATTGAACGTGACCTCATCACGGATATTTTTTACGTCTTACCTTCTCGATGTATTCATATGTTTCATGAATAGTCTCGACATTTATCGCCCGGGTCGAATACTCGGCAATTGTCAAAGGCGAGACCCGTGCTGTATCGAGTTACGTGCATTGACCTCGTAGACTTTCGAGAGATCAATTAACACAGCATCCCTTCGGCATATTTATAATTGTCATAATTGGCTGCTTCTTGAGTCGTTAGAAACGCGTTAAATACATCAGACGGACAAGTTACATCGAGTTATCCACACTAATGTCACGACTCTTCGACAATTTTTTGAACAAGTACACCAATTAGCAGCAATCATTATTCAGTGCAGAAGTAATACATTCTAATGGACACTTGAGGATTTCACTGCCATCGAGAGAATGATTTTCAGTACCTACAGCCACAGGTGAACTTTAGAAGCAATGACAAAATTGCGTACCATCAGTATTCCAAATTGAATACAGATCCTGAAACAATGATTGAAATCTCAATACAGAATAAGGGACGGTGTCACCGATGGTAAGATAACTGAGCGCCTGAAAGGCGGCAGCCAGACCTACGACTGTTGGAATCTTCAATCTCGTTCAATTGACGTGTTCAATGGGATTTTCGTCTTTATTCGCGGCGAAGATTCAATTGTCACATCTATTCGAATATTCTACTACTATTCGTCACTATTTCGTATAGCTTTATACGAAATGATGATTGAAAGGGACCAAAATTATTCATTCATTATAAGATTTGATCGCAACACGTTTTGAAATCATTTGAAATTCCGAGTGTGACGAAGATCCGGGAACTGGAAGAATAATAAAGTGACTAATTATTCATAGGCGTTTTTATCGAACCATTATAACTTATACATAGACACAATTCCATCATTAGCATTCGGTAATGTGATACTTAAAAAATTTCATATCAGGCATAAATGTTTGGGCACGATTCAAAGCACGTGTATTTGTAACAGATAGACGAGAGTTCAAATATGGTTTTATTGGCTGCATCACTTGACCGGAATTCATCATTTTTTTTCACATCGTTGATCAGTAATCCAAATTGCAGGCGTTACCGCATCTCTGGGCCAAAAATGTACTTTAAAAATTTCATTAAAGATTTATCGAAACGTCGAGTATAGCAGCAAGATAACACTAATCGAGTAAAATGCCCAGTAGACGAATCAAGCAACAACAGAATATTGATATTTCAATACTTGACAAAGATTTCAAATTGTTTCCCGCCTCTTTTCTCCCTGAGAAAAAAGTTCGCATCGTCCTCACTGTGACGACAGGATGTCGCCACCTGCCACATTATTCCGTGAGCACATTTTATTGATTTCTAGTTGTCTACGAATTCGAAGTGTATCGCGGGTTGCGTACAGTCAGGCGCATAGCCACATACTCGACTCCTGAGCATATGCATCCAAGATGACATTGATTGCCGCTGAAGGGAATGGCCCGTATGGACACTTCCCGATTGGACACGAGCCACATCGGACACCCGTCCAATAATTATTTTTATTGGACACGTTCCGATTGGAAAACACATTTTTCGGACACGTCGCGATTGGACAAGAGCTTCTTCCGATGGTAGCACGTCCAAACATCCCCATACTGCATTGCCACAACAAAAAACGCTCGGGGTCATGGTCACAATCACCCCGGGGAAGCTCGGGCGCATTTTGAAAGTGTTACAATCACTCCGGAGCACGCTACACCTTTTCTCAATCTTGAAATGACGAAATTCCTGACCTCCAACGGTATAGCGCGACGGAAGAGGCTCATGTTCACCCAGAAAACTATTCGGGGGCTTCGAATGGAGATAAAACAGAATGCGATCTCGCTTGCAAAAGCTCAAATCTCTCTTCGGGACTCATAAACAAAATTACCCGATATGACGTCCACTATGAAATTTCTTCGATCTCAAAATTCATTTTCATCCCTTGTTTTTCTTCTTATTTTTGAATTATATTCAAATTTGATTCGTTTGATGCGAACGTTTAGGAAAAAAAAGCTTTAATCTGATAAAGACATCAGTGAAATAATATTTTATGACTTTTTCAATTAACCTTGTCCACTAGTCGTTTTTGTAATTTGCTATATTTAACCTAATTCTAAATCGTTTTTCAAATGATCTTGATTCTTAGTTACCATATGATGTTACTTGTTTCGTATACATTTGCAATTCATATTCCAAGTTACTTTGTAAAATTCTTGATTTTCAGTCACCATATCATTTTTTTGTATAGATCTATAATTCTGTTATCATTTACTTTCATTATTTCTCTTCATTATCTATCTTTGTCTCGCCCTAGGGGACTTGTCCCATGGTTAAGAAAAATAAACTGAACTAAAATTTGGATTTTCTTCTTTCCACCCCCCCCCCCCCCCCAAAAAGATCAGATTATTATAAACGTCGAAGTGAAGTTTATTGAACAAACTTCAGCAATGGCACAAATTAATGGGGCAAAAACCGTTCGTCGGGATTCGCGTCTCGCTCTTCAATTTCGCGAAGCTGATAACGTCTCGCGGTGAGGAGTTATCGAGTACCACAAACCCGGTTTGTTTTATAATAAATGTGAGCGAAAACGTGGTCGAGTCGGATCGTTGCTTGATCCTAAAATTTGAAACTTGCTTTACCGTTCCGCCCGAGGGTATTTCACGTGTCAAGCATTCGGCTAGGCTGTGCAGTGGGGCGCCAGAGGTGCGCCCGTGGGGCAATACAGAAATGGAATATAATCAGCCAGCCGCTTCGCTCGTCGGGTTCTAGGGATGACAGCCCGGGGCCAGTTTGCGCCAGCGGCCTCACGGATATTGAGTTCGGAGTAACCATGGAAACT
>JAFFZH010015096.1:0-43287 GCA_018420115.1 Euura saliciscinereae | reverse complement strand
TTTTTTGGGACACACGTCAACGATAATAGGCTTCAACGGAGCGGTGAAGCGGATTTATTTTTATCGGTCGACGGACTAGGATCAAACGTAGAGTGACAAAAAATTCTTTTTTTCCCCATCTTATCGTTATTACGGTCGTTTCATTCATATCTACTCCTTTATCTCTCTTGATTTTTCTTATATCGTTATTTGAAAGTGGAAGTGAAAGTGAAAGTTTTTTTTTTGTTTTTGAAAATTTTTTGTACCATTTGTATCACAAAAAACGAATTTGACTGTTCTTTTTCTTTTCGTTCATTATTCACAGAATATAGTTACTTTTTAAAATTAGATAACGAGTCATGAGCATCGTTTAAACTCGATGAAACAGACGTTTGTGAAATAGACATAGAGAAAGAAAGAGAAAAAAAAAGAATCGGGTGTAAAAAATATATATTTTTAGCCAAAATGACTCCACGTGCTGAAATTCGATAGTTAACTCATTTCTATCTATACCTAATTACGTATATAGGGTATAACGTATAGTTTTATTTATTCTTAGTCGCGTTTAAAATATTTATCGCATATATCCATAGCTAGCTCACACTCTATGTTACTTGACTCTGACTAACTTCAGGAAATCTGTGACTTATAAATATTTGATAATATTTTCTAACCTTGCTAATCTCTATAGGCTCGTAGCCAAATTATTCGCTCGGTTACTCATATTATTTGCGATTCTCAGAATACACATATGGGAACGAAAAATAGGGATTTTTTTTGCAGATAAACTATTGGAATGTTTTCTATAATTAAAATATTACTTTTCACACGTCCTTCGACTTCACATCAACTAAACTAACTGAAAAAAGGATTCAGAAGAAAAAAAATCGATTTCAATTTTCGTGCGACTGTCTCGTTTTTTTTTTGGTTTCTTTGATTTTCTGTCATCTGGGTATCGCAAGACCGCGAAAGTCGGTGCATAAATATTGCAATAGCCGTTAAAGTGGCGATGTTTAATGGTTTCTCTACAACCTTTCATCTCGTATTCCGCGCTTTTGCTTTGAACTCTTTTGTTTTCCACAGGGTGAGAGAGGAACCCTTTCCTTCAGATCCTAAAGGGGGCTGCATGTAGACTTTTCTACTATGCCTTGTCAAACGGCTTTACAGCGCCTGGCTATACCGTCACTTTTATAGTTTTACAGGTTTTCTTTTTTTCATCCATTTCCTTATTATTATTATTATTATTATTATTATTATTATTGGTGTTACGATTTTTTTTTTGCTTCCTTCTCTTTCTACTTCTGTGAGCTACCGCCTCTGATACGGATACGATGAAAAATACACGCGTCTACTTTCTAGAATCGTTATATTCAGGTATTCTCCTATCTCGATTAGAGTCACAAAAGATAACAAACATTACAAAGAGATGAAGAAAAAGAATTATTGCAAGCACAAGGATTGTATGAAAATTATGAAGATAACAGAAAAGATTACATATAAGATTTGTATAAAAAGTGCAAAGATGAGAAAAAAGATAGTTTGTTCTCTGAAAACAGAGTATCGACAAATTTCTATCCACGTACGAATTGACAATCAAAAATAGTCGTTTTTTTTTAGACGTCTATAAAAAAAAAACAGAAGAAAAGAAAATAGACAGTGGATTTTTTTACCTCATTTTTGACTAGGATTAATTCTATACAAGGATTGAAATAATAATAATAATAATAATGAGATGATGGTGAAAAAAAAACTAGAGTAACGGATTAAAAAATTTTTTTCTTCCACTTCAATCATTCTCCAAACGAGGCGAGAGTCAATAAGCTGTAAAAATATTGGAATTTAATCTGAACCTCGTCCACATGGTAAAAAAAAAACACACCCGAGTCCCTATAATCCTCTTCCTTTTGCCCCGAGGCAAATGAAACGCCCTGGACTGTACAGAGAGCGGAGTCGCGTGGTGGACAAAGCTTTGTGGAACCCCTGCAAGCTTTCGTTCGTTTTGGATGCTGGATGCTGGACAGAGAGACGAATGCATTCATGGCACTAGACGTTACATATGGGTATGAGGATATCTCGTCTAAATGACCAACTCTGGCATGGCGCGATGATCACTATATCCTTTCACAAAATACTCCCCCCTTCCTCCCCTTTCCGCGGATTGCGGCTATCCGCGCGAGTCCCTTTGAAAATACATAGGAAAAAAAGAAGAGGGTGGAAAGGAAGAGAAAAAAAAAATTGACGATGTCATTATAATAGACTGAATAAAATCTAGAATTCAATTTTATCACAAACTTTGACAGAATTTTATTTTTCACTTTTCAAGTGATGAAAAAAATTTCACGTATTATTTATATTTGCCACATTTTTCATCACTAATTTCGACGTTTTTTTTTTTTGTTTTGTTTTATGTGTCATTGAATATGAAATTCTTCTGTCCTTTTATATTCTCATCATCCTTATTTGAATTATTATAATCATTTGGTTGCCGTGTCTTGAATATCTTTGTTTTTCAGGTCAGGTGAAATCCATCAATAAATCAAATCTTGTTATTTCATAATATGTAATAACTGAGACAGAAGAAAAATGATCTACTCTTTTTACTTCATCATCTTCTTTCGCATCATTTATATACGTTAATAAAGTTGAAAATTGTGTGCAGGGTACGTTAGTACCCGGGCCAAAAACCTTGAGATTTATTATTATACCTAGTTTATTAAATAGATCATTATTCACGTGGTTGGTGAAAAAAAATACTCGGGCGTTTTTTTTTTTGTTTTTTCTTGTCACGGTTAATAAATCACTTTGAGGTAGTACCCCAGATGTATATATACCATACTACACATATTCTTGGCAGGGGTCAGAATTTTGCTACATCCTCGCGGTTCTAAAACAATGATACTATACAAACTATGTTTTTCTATCATTAATCGATTCCATAGGCTAATTAACGAAATTAATAACAAGACAATGAAAGGTAGAAAAAGAGGGTAGATAAATTAAATTTCGGGAGAGTCTAGATATTTTGAATAAAAAAAACGGTTTTGTATGATTTATAGATAAAATTTGATCAAACGATGTTGAATCTGATGAAATTTGATCCAATTGTTTACAAAATCTGATAAAAGTTTTATGAAATCATGCGACATTAAATTGCGAAACATATCATTTTATATGGTTTTGTAAACTCTGATGAAATTCGATATCGTTTGATTTCATAGAGACGAAATCAGGATAGAATTTCAAATTTTATCCAATCATATGAAAAAAAAAACCTCTTTGTTCCACCTGGACTATATTTTTTCATCTTCTTCTTTATATTAATCGACAAGAATTTACGCAGACCTTTTCAAGATTGTATTTTCTGATCAATGATTGATGAAAGATCAGCGATGAAGATAAGGAAAAAGAGATATCGTGGGGGGAAATCAATAAACGAATGAATACGCCATAGGATTATGTTAGATTTCGTATGAATAGATCGTTGAATGCTTAGGTACGGTATAAAATCCTATTTCCTTTTTCTTTTTCTCGAAACCTACGTACGGGGTACGTATTTCACCCCTATGCAAAATCCACCCTCTCTCGTCCTTTTCTAGTCGGCTACATTGAGAAGAAAAAAAACTGGATCTTATCTTCCTCCTCTCTAGATAGCAAAGACCCTTTTTTTTCGTCTTCTTCTACTATCAGAAAGACTCTAAACTCTGAATAAATAATTTCGTTTCATCATCAAATTATCTAAACGATGCGAATTATAATTTTCAAAATTTTTATTTTCAGTAACAGTAAAAGACAAAGAGACTATAGACAACTAAGAAAAAAAAAGATCAATTGTTCAAAGAATATGACACAATTACGCGCAATACAATCTAACCTTCAAAGATCAGGTCTAGACGCTGAAGGATTTTCATGGGGGGGGGGGGGGGGCAAAAAGCTGATTATTATCAGGAGACCTTTAAGCAGATTCGTGACTGTGTAATTTTCCGTCTATTCCATTTTTTTTTCTACCTTGTGGTATTCATCGTCTTTTTTTTTCTTTTATTTCATTAAAGTGATTTCAAACTATTGGAAAACTCCAATAGAGAATGGAAGTTGTTCTTTTTGCTCTCGGTCAATGAATAGTTGAATAGTTGAATCAATCGCTACTTCATTCAATGAAATTCTTCCTCTTGTATTATTTCCCTTGTGACTGTGGTGACAGAGATTTTATTAACGATATTATTATATTCTCGTCTCGATTTTTCTCTTCGATATATTGATGAAGACGAAGAGAAGAGAAATTTTGATTAATATCTATAATTTCTACGCTTGATATAAAAAAATTGTTATGTAATTATTGATTTGTATCAATAATGAAAGCATTTTCGTTTCAATTTTAATTGGACAAAATTTTATATAATCATTGAATCACTTTCAATAATTCTCATTAGCAATTAATTAACAGAGGAATAAATTCCTTTTTTTCCGGATTGAGAAAATCTCGATCGGAATGTTTGATAGACGATTTTTTCCACTTAATTTGTTATTGAGAATGCTTAACCTATTTTTTTCTTTTACCGTCCATCTCGAAAGTCTGAGTCTGCAGTGCTGACGGGTTATAAGGTAATTGAAACTCGGTCTAATCTGAATTTCTCTCGGTCTGGAATCTAGATTGAAAACTGTAAATTGGACTGGCCTGGTTCGGCTTGAATCTACCCCGGTAATTTCTACGCTACTGGCCAAACAGGAGTGGATCTTGTCTGGCGAATCACTTGACGCGATAATTTCCTGTCAGTTTAACAACAAGCATCGTCTCATTGATTTTTATCATACTATATTCGTGTTTTTTCTTCTTCTATTTTTACAGAAACTCAAATCATACTCGACTGGGGAGGGAGAGAAAGACCGTCAAAACGCTTCTTCAGCTGATACACCGAAATGTGAGTAACTACAATGCGCGAATGAAAAAACGATTTTTTCCGCACGCCGTGCGTAAAGTTCGATTTTACGCACGCTTTACGTGCGTTTGTGATGAAAAATTTTGTTCGATACATGTGCGAAAGTTGTTTTTCGACTCGTGAGATTGTCAACCTCCCACTCGTCTCAAAACGAACCTTTCGCACTTGTATCAAAATATACTATTATTACCCGATGAGGGCAGGTAATTTGGGGAAAATGTTAAAATTCCTAATTCACGAGGGTCACGGGATAACAATTTCACCGCCGACCTCCTTACTCTAAGATTTATTGTTATTCCGTGTTTCGGTGTAATTAGGATAATTTTACACGTGCAGGATACAAAACGAGGATCAGCTCTGTACCGATCTACCAAATTCTTTCAAATCTCACCGCGAAATTATAATTGCCCCCCTGATACATGTATATTGTTATGTATACGTGGATATCACAAGTTTATTAGATAGGAAATAAGATCTTGAAAATGTATACAGTCGCAGTGATATATGTAAAAAATTAATCATTGATTATTAATAGTCTGATTTTTACTCAAATTTCACAATAAAAAAAAAAAATATAGAAACTCGATTAAAAATTGTCAAAGCCATTCAGACAATGGAAGTCTAGTTACTACACGACTAGATTGTTAATTAGTGAACTAGTGAACGAAATTCGCGTCTTGAACGAAAAATCAAATACCGTGGAGAAAACAGGGTGTCTATAATTTTCGGGTCATCAATTTTCAATAAATTTTCAAATTTGTTACATCTGTAAATAAACTGCCCGGTTGATTAGTTACGAAATTAATTATTGATTGAAAATCTAGCTCAATCTGATTTAAAAAAAAAAGAAAGAAAAATTCTTTAAAGTAACAAAAATCAATTTTCCTCTCGAAACGTTTTTTCTTGTGACACTTTTTCTAAAGTCAATTTTTCTGAATTTCGAAATGTGAAAATTTTCGCACTTCTGACACCGTAACGGGTTTTACGAGTTTAAACGCTGCAGCAGAGCAGCAGAGCAGCACAGCAGCACCGTTGGTACAAATCGATATGTTGAGCCAGCAGCGGGTCTCGGTAGCTGCAATAAGTAGCGTAATCAACCGCTTCAGGTGTCGGGTAATTCCCGCAGTGACCCGTTCATCGTCGAACGAGAAAAAGAAGCGGGGAATTAGGGGAGACCCTCGACACTTCGACAGCCTCTTCAAGCGAATACAAATAATCGCTTTTTTTTATTCCCTTTTCTTTTCGATGTTTTCTTTTTTTTTTCCTCAGGATTTTCTCCCCAAGGAAATGATTTCTATTTTTTTGTTTCCCCCGTTGAAACAGCTGTTTCTAATTAAATGTTAATTTCTCTCTACTTCTCTGTTGTGACTGCGAAACACAGGCAAAGCATTGTTCCGATTCACCTGACTCTACAGTTCCTCTCTCTATTGTTTATTCCGTGATTATAAGTTAGAAAATACCGATAATTATCCTTTGACCCATGTTCGTTGCACAAACTACGTACAGGAGGCATTAAATTGTCTGATATTGGTATATTCAGGTCCTTTTTTTCTCTATTCTATCTTTTTTACTGCTAATCCTAATCGTGTCAAGTACAGACTCCACTGCAGCACCAGGTGTCGATCCTTATACGAACTCAAACGTATTTTTGTCGCGTCGAGGACGTGGGAAGAAGGGACGTGAATAAAATATAAACAGCTTTATAAAGATTAGAATTCACTAATTAACGATTTCAGAGAATTTTAATCGATCTAAATATAACAGGAAAAATGAATTCGAACTGTGATCAAAATATGATGTTAGAACGATTTCGATAGTTTGAAATTTGAATTTACTTGTGTGGGGTTGAAGTTTTCTAAATTGACTGTTTTTGTATTAAATATTGTTTTTTTTTTCTTATTACAGCTTTAATCAAAATAAGATAAGAGTCGATAAATTGAGAAAAATTGCAAAACAATGATTATGATGCTGTTTCACGAATTAGAAGATTTATTAAAATTTTTTGATAATAATAATGAATATAACAATTCAATAAAAATATCAAGTTTTTTTATTTATTATTTTATTCATTAATAGCTAGAATACGGTAAGGATTCTTGGAAAACTTCCGTCGAAACGTACAAGAATTTATTTTCATTCGATGCACACGGTGTTTTTCTTTTTTTCTTCCTTTTTCGTCCAAAAGAAAAATATAATGTTTACTGCGATTCTAAGGTTTCTATGGAACCGAAGGTGTCTTTGAGTTTACGATTTGATCTCCGTTTGATCATAGAGAGGTGAAGGTTGCAATGGTACGTTTTTGTTTACAGTAGTCTTCAGAATTCGGTAGACGCTCGTAGCTCGCAGTTTGTCGTCGTCCCTTTTATATTTTTGTACAATATAATAATAATGATTATTTAATAAGTGAATCCACCTGTGGATAAATGATTTTCGATGGATAATTTATCGTAAAAATGAAATTCTATTAAAACATTCAAAGTTCAAAGTTCGTAAAGAACGATGTTCAAAAAGTATTCGAACAGTGGAAAAAAAACAGTTTTAATTAACTTGATTGTAAACATGAAAATAAATATTGAATTGAATTCTAATTAAAACGAAGAAAAAAGTTATTCTTCTCAGCTTCAACTTCGAATACAATTTAAAGAACAATAAGAAGATAAAGAAGAAAAACAGTTCTGACGATAATCTGCTCGTTGTCTTTTTTTTTCTCTTTCTACTCTTTGATATTTTATTTTTTCAATCGCCGAGTCAACATCGTCGATTATCGTTCAATAAATGAGTCCAATAAAAGTTTAATAATGGATCAAAAAATTGTGCGCAGTTTGATTACTTTCTCAATATTTATTCAATATTGATTTAAAACAATATAATTATACAAAATTCTACGATAACTTGAATAAACAAAACAAAAAAACAGATGAAATCGTTCTTAAATAAAAAAAAAAGTTATCCGTCGAGCGAACCGATGGTAAAACAGTTTTCGACGTTGTTATACGAGCCGGGTTAGCGCGTCGCTTTGATCGCTTCCTTACCGACCCATCGAGGCGCAGAGAGAACCAAAACAAATGCTAAACTCTCGGCGGGAAAAATCGTGAAACAAATGACAAAAGCGCGAGCGATATTCACTTGTTCGATAGAATACAAAGTATTTTGGACACAGTACGGTGTCGATTGTTCGACAGTTTTGAGTGGAAAATAAAAACGATGAACAATCTCATCGTAAGACTCCGCAACATTCGTATAAGACGAGAACTCAGTTATGAGTGGGAATTATTGGACAGGGAAATATGGGTACGTCGATCATCATATTCTAAATTCGAATTGAAACAAGAAGAAAAAAAAAATGAATCGCGCGATGAGCTCATCTTCTTTCTACTCGACGACTTTCATAATTTTATCATCATCATCATCTCTGTCTCTCTCTCTCTTTCGATGCATTCGCTTTTATTAGAGCCGAAGAAAATATTCTTTCCTATTCGATCCCATAACCAAGTCAATATCGACATCATCGTCGAGTATTATGAATTCGAATTCGATTTCGATGATCGTTGGCCACGAGTTTGAGCGAAGCACCGACAGGTGGCGGGACGAGTCTGCCTCTGCCATATTGACCGTCGCCCACAGTCATCGGTCGGTAACGCGGCAGGGTTTCGCACAGTAGATAAGCTATTCTTGTTATCGACGGTCGGTAATCTCGGAATTATTATTATTTTTACTGT
Organism: Euura saliciscinereae; assembly: GCA_018420115.1. Lineage (NCBI taxonomy): Eukaryota > Metazoa > Arthropoda > Insecta > Hymenoptera > Tenthredinidae > Euura > Euura saliciscinereae. Next base: position 34,655 of record JAFFZH010015096.1, on the reverse strand, counting down.
CTTACCATCGGAGTGAGGAAATAATTTCTGTTTTTTATTTCTACTTTTAAGCGTATATTAATGTTATTATCGATGTAATTTATTATTTCTTAACGATTTTATTGATGAATCTAAATACACAAAGATATTTATCTATTCATAAAGAATATCTTGGATAGTTTCATCATCATGCGAAGGGTGGATTATAAAGTGAAACGAGTATAATATGAATAAAAGATTTTTACTTTTCATTGTGTTATTATGTATTATATATTTAACTCGGTTGATTGCAGAACGAGTAGCGAATGAATAATTTTCTTAAATATTCTCATTGTTATTCATTCTTTTTATACATTCTTTGTATATTGTAATGAACGTCGTTACTTTCTCGTCTCGCGATTGAGTATTTAATCTCGATCTAATTATCGTTAGGTCACTTTTTTATACAACCGTGTTATTATATATATATTTGCACTGATAGAGTCGTTGCACGAGATCTAGTTAGACCAATTTGTTTTTATTCATCCGGTCGCAAAGTAAATTATATCCTTTTATTTTCTTTTATATATATATTTTAATCATATCATAATTGTACAATTTTATTACTTTTTTCATTTAGTTTAATATTTCAAATTCAAATACAAAATATTACAAATCGATTCGAATAAAAAAAAAAATTCAATTCAAATATTTGTAACTGAAACGTTTTTGGACCCAACTTCCTCGATAACATCTCAATATTCGCGAAGTGTAGACACATATCGATTGTATATTTATCTCCATCCCATCGGCGAACAACTCGATGGTTCGGCGCGTGATTTAAACAACTGATTCACCGCGTATGTATTCCGGGTAAAAATATATTTAGAATCATTCGTCTGGATCTGTGCCAGATAGTATTAGGTATACGTGCGATACATACAGGCCCTGTAATCCGATATAGCGGCGTTGAATGAGAAGGCCGATACCCTCGTGATCTCGGAAATCGTTGTTTAACCGCCTATACGATAATTCCGACGGTAAAAAATCCCCCACGTAAAAATTGACCCTTAAATGGAGAAAACTAGCTGGGGCCCTTCTAGGGCCCTCCTAGAATCGGAAGAAACGTTCCCACGTATAGAAATTGATCTTTAAATAGGGAAAACAAGCCAGAGCCCTGATTCGAGTCGAGCGTGACGTTCCTGGGAGGGACCTAGACGGGCCCTAGATAGTTTTTCCCATTAATTGGTCGATTTCTACGTGATGATGTTGAAATAACGAAAAATAACTGAAATAATGAGAAATAGATTAGGAAATGAACGAAATGATTTGAATTATTTCACTAAAAAAAAAAAAAAAACTAAAAAAAAATAACGTGTCAATGAAATCTTGAGTTATTTCCTTCTCGTCTTGTTTTATCGCTCTCTATGTTACTTTACTCCATTTCCAAAGTACGCACCTTTATCCACTATTTTTTTTTCTTCTTCTACGTATCGTCAAATTGCAGAGCAGTGGAAATTAGTATTGGGATCCATTCGTTCTCGTCTTGTATCGCCTCGTCCGCGCAGGTAGTGCGAAATAATCGTTTTCACCTTGATTCCGTCCATTTCGTACTTTATTCCCGATCTTAGTACATACATACAGCTGTGTAGCAAGCTGTTCACGGGGGGATTTGAGACTCCAAGGCCCCCGAAGGATTCTTTCAAATGTAACTAATCTATTCGTATTCGTATGGATGTATGGAATTAATGCCAGGGATCCTTTATGCGTATATTGCGTGTTTCTCTCTAATCTCTTCCCTCTCTTTCTATACCACAAGACCGAACGAAGATAGACAGAAAACAAATATGTATATATATATGTAACCTGTTTCATGCTAATTACTCCTCACGCGGAAATAAAAAATGAAATGATCAGAAAAAAAAGGAAACAATCTACTTTTTTTTTTTAAGTATAGGTATATCGAAAATTATGCTTGCTAAAAAAAAAAATGATAATAACAGTGATAATAAATTGCAACAGCAGTTCTATACTCACTATATCATTATTAGACCAATTATTTTCAGGTTTAGTTTTTTAAATTTTGTTTTCTTGTTTTTAGAAGGGAATTCCACAACTGTTTTTTTTTCCTTTCTCTTTCTCTTTTGAACGAGTCGATTTTTCAACATCTTTGAATTGATTAGAAAAAAATAATAATTCCTTTGAATAAAATAAGCGAATAAATTCAAATTAAAAGAATTGAAATCGAATTAAATGTCCATTATATCACGTAATTTTGTCATCCATGAAGCAGAGTCAAGTAATTAGTGGTTTTTCGATTGGAAAATTCTGTGACTGTATTTTGAATCAACTTCCCCCCATATCACGTGGAGATCGTTTGAGTTTTAGTTTAGAGAATTTCGAGTTTGAAACGGATGTTTTTAAAACTTGGTTTGGTTTGTCGATAAAATATACAAATGGTTGGAAGAGAAACAACGATTCTCGCAGGGGTATAAAGAGTTTAACGTAAGAAACACACGCATATATCTTACAGTTCTTATACTTACTTCAACCAACTGGAAATAAACCATGTGGTGTGGTGCGATGACGATGTACATACTTTGATTTCAATAATACAAGGAACTAACAATAAATGGACCATAGAAAATGTATCCTAGTCCTACTGATAACGCCATCAATAAAAATACAAATATTATTACCCCATGTTGGAAGAATTTTGGAGAATTTTGGACGATACAATCGACCCAATAATCGACAAAATTATATTCCGACGTCGTCCTCGTTAAGAACTTTATTCTCAAAAAAAGATAAACTAACAAAAATAAATGCTGAGCATAAGAAATAGAATATCTTCGATATACTAAATTATATTCTATTATATGATCCAAATATCCTAAAATATTTGATAAATTTTATATATTAGTTGTTTTTTTGTAAATTCAATTTTAGTAATTGGTTTTTTTATCGATTTATTTCAATTGAACAAAATCTAATTTCCTGATTATTCGATCATGGATAGTTTTTTTTTTTTTCTCAAAAAAATCTCTGAGAATTTCCCCTCTACAGACGTCCGCGACTGTTGAACCACTTTGTTCCCACCCGACGAGATCCGGCCGTTCTCATAATACACAAGGGAGGGGGTCGCTTTGCAGCAGCAGCTCTTCAAGTTCGGAATGTAAATGTAAACGTGAAACACAGCTGCCGGCAGGCTACTTTTTCCCTTTTTTTTTTTAATGCACAGTTTCTAAAAAAAAAGAAACCTGATATAGTATTTAAACATAACATGGAAAAAAAAAAGAAGAGAATTTAAGACGGATATGAAGATTAGACTGATTAGTGATCTTAAATTTTTTCTCGAAACTAACGATTCGTTATTATACCTACCCTGCAGCACATATTATATATTTATACTCGGTTTTCCTCGACGCGGATAAAACACACGTGGGAATAAATGGGATCGCGAGAGCTGTCTACGTTGAGAGGCTCTCACAGTCGCCATGGCAACCTCTCGGCAGCTCTTCAATTTCTTCTCCTTTTTTTTTGTTTTTGTTCTTTTTCTCTCTTTATTTCTCGATGTAGTCGGTTACACCGCACGGTCATGTAATTAGCGTGTGCTAGAGTACGCCGCAGGGTTGAACAATGAGACGATTGTAAGATCCTCTCGAATCACGAATCTGTTAATTTCATTCCGTCGAGAGCAAAGAGCCGCGATCTAAGAAGAGAAGAGGAAAAAAAATCGAGATAAATTCACGATTCATTTTACAATCTTTCTCGTTCTTGGACGAAATTCAGAGATTGAAATTAATTATTGAAATTGAATTATCGTTATTTTAACGTTTATTCAGTATATAGTCAGAAAAACCAAGAATAGTCAGGAAATTTCTAATTTCATGAAAAGTCAGGGGATTCTTTTTTCTTTTCTTCTAATTAATATCAATATTATTGGCTTTAATATTAAAAATATCCATAATAATTATATATTTTATTATTTATTCAATATTAAATTTAATAATTCGTTTATTATTGAACAATATGAATATCAATCATTTAAATCAACTTTTTAAAAACAATAATCAAAATTTATTTTTTCAAATAATAACTTTATCTGTATTCTTATCGCTTATCATCGAATATATTATAACTTGACAATATTTGGATTTATTTTTTTTTGCAAAAACAGATACAAATGAGTCATTTTTTGGCCAAAATGTAAAGGAATTTGATTTTACAATCAGTAAAATTGTCGCCACCATGAGTTTAATTAATTCCTCCGATTTCAAGAAACAATCGCAACGATTATCATAATCAGTCACTGAAAGATTTCATTTCATTGTCAGTTCGAGCCTTCGATGTGGGGTTTAGGTTCAGATTCAGGTTCAGGTTCCCTCAAATATCCTGTACCTGGTCGTAGGTACCCGGACAAAGGTTCGTTTGGCTCGGGTCCGAAGCAAACTAAAGTGATTTTAACACGGGGCACGAAGCCGGGCCTCGACCATCTGCAATATTGTTGGAAAACCGACGCGGGGTCTCCGCGTCTGGAACACAGTCCACAGAGTCACGTGTAAAGCAGATGTGCGAGACGCAACCCCAAAGCTAGTTAGCTGGAAACTAGCTCGTATATATACGTTTTATTCTTGCAAGCGAGAGCGTTTCGAGTCGGCATCCGAGCTCAGCTAACGAAAGTCGAGTAAAACGTCAGACTAAAAATATACTAGCGTCCCCCCGAATGAGTATTAATGGAGGAATTCGAAAAATCTTTGTACAGAGACTCGAAAAACTAACAAACTCTACATTCAGGATTTTTCAATCTACCCTCGAACGTCGCCTTATTCGGTATGGAATCCCGGAACGAGTCAACAAACTGTCTTTAATTATTCTTTATATTCTCTTGATTTGATTACCATTGATGGAGAAATTGTTGAAACTTATTTTTTCAATATGAACACAAATATGAAATTTAAAAACGTTTTACATTAATTTCATTTCAATCACCAGGATTTGTAAATTATACCTACTAAACTACAATTGTCTGACAATGAGCCAGGATAAATAATAAAACGTTTGTCAGAAACGTCGAAACGCTTTATGCATCGTTTTGAGAATTTTCGTTTCACTTATTGAGGGGAATTTTTTAATATACCCATTAGAATTTTCTCTTCTTCTTCTTTTGTTTGACTTTATAAATAACCGAGAACTCATATCCACGTGTAAAGCCTCTCTCTCCCTCTCTCCGGACTATAAGGATAGTTTTTTCCACCCTACAGCCGCAGCTCGGTTGCCCCGGGCGACGAGATGAGGGTTCGCAGCATCCATGGAAGGCGAATAAACCTCATTTACTATGCTGCAAGAGAGGATAACGCAGACTCTGCTCTCTCGCTCTCGCTCTCTCTCACTCTTTGTTTCTCCCTCTACGCCTCGGTCCTATTATTACAGCTGTAACAATTATTACTTTTACAAGTACTGCAAAAAACGTTGAAAACCGTAGCGTGAGTTTTTTACTCCACCATCGTTGGGAGACTTGAATTGATATGGCAGCAACTCCCATATCGCGCTGGGACTGCAATCAACGAAACGTGACGCGCTTACGCTAATGAGGGAAAGAGGCGCAGAGTCCATTCAGATATCAAGAGCATCGGGACTGTGATTAAAAAAAATGAAATGGATGAGGTTCGATTTTTTTATTTTTACAATTTTTAGTGAAAAATATTGATAAGAAGTTTTCTTATAAATTTTAAGAGAACACTTTTTTATTTTCTCTCAGGGTCTGACAAAATTGGAAGTTATAAATATAATGGTCGTCGTGTCTACATCAGAGGCACTCGGTCACGTCAGGCAATTTGTCTTAGCTCCATATCCCTCGCGGTTATCCCTCGACGATCGTACCGTATAGTAGGTATTATTAATAAATTGAGAAATTAGAAGATGAAAAGAGAAATTCTAGCCTAGTATATAACTATAGGAAAATTCATAGTTAAATTATACAGTACTAAAGAGCGTCGAGTCTAGCTATCCTCGAGATGGACGTGTGCCAGTTGATCAAAAGCATATCTTAGCGTCTGGGAACGATCTTTCAACTTCGTTCTTACATGGTTCAGTAAAATTAGCTCCAAATTTGCGAAAAAAAAAAATCTTACAAAAGTGACACAATTTATCAGTTTTTATCAAATATCCAGTCAATCGTCAATTTGATCGATGTAAAGGTGATCAGACAAAAGAAAGATAACAAAATTTTACACAAAAAAGATCTAATACAATATCTTCAAAAAGTTAACCGTTATCCAAATATACTAATTATAATATATTAACAAGTCTATGATCGATACACGTTTTATTACGAAATTTTTATTTTGTCTGAAAACACTGATCTTGATACGAAATTGACCGTTAACAGAGCTAAAAAAAATGATAATGAATTTTTAACAATATATATTTAACAAATAAGTAGAGGGATAATTAAAATCGTGGGCATATAGGAGGTGGCGTGGGAGCCGTCGACGACCTACGAATACGTGTATACGGGTACTACGTCGTCGAGTGTGTGGGGCTCGTCGACGTCGAGGCACCCCGGCCCCCCGGGGCTCAAAACGTGGGGGCTGCTGCGCGCACGGCATCGACCGCAATGCTGCAAACGAGAACGAAAGGCCGACGGTGGTGCCTTCCCTGCCTTCCTTCCCTCTGCTTCCGACCCTCCGCGACCCTCCGACGCCACCACGCCCGCCACGAACTGTGCGACTTATACAAAGATGGTAAACACCAATGTGATACCAATGCTACACGACTAGCCGCAATGATTACGATTTTTTAGTGTTCAAACGACTTTGGGAGACTCGTTTTTTTTATCGATACAACGCGGTATCTTGAACTTCGACTTCTGACCTTTGGTGACGTCAGGCTGACGATTATTCATGCTCCGAGAAAAAACGAAACTATCAACGTTACATTAGACAATTTTAGATACGTAACAATGGCGATGATAAACACGAGGGTGAAAATGTTGTCCGCTACACAATCTAATCGTCTCGTAAGAAAAATAGAAATAAAAAGAAGAAGAAAAAGGGAATTAGCGGGTGTCTCGTATAGGAGAAAGGACTTGGACAGAGCGTGCGGAGAGTGTGGATCGTGCGAGCGTGGACGACGGGTCTAGTTACGGTTGTCGGAGCGGAGCGGCGCTGGGTGTCGTTGCACAAGTCGGAGGGGATCGACGCGACGTCGTTCGGCGCGTTCGAACAGTCGCAGAGGGACGACGAAGGAGTAAAGAACTCGGTTTCCGCGCGAAACACTTTCGTTAGAGTTTATATTCGTTGTTGTAAACCTAGGAGACAATATAAATAATCGTAACAACAATTTGACTAAAAAAAAAAAAATAGTGAAATTTAGAGACTGTGAAATCGCGTTCTTCATCGACTCTAAAACCGCGTTACTTTTAATACGCAGTGAGTTTTCGATTTTATTTTTATTTTACACCTTCCGTTACTTTTCTTCTCTATCGGGGGTGACTCGTGTTTTTTTTTTTTTTCTCCGACGAATGTTTCGAGTGCGATATCGTAAACAAACGAAATAAGTGAATCGTTCTTTTTTTTTTCGATACGAGGAACAGTGTCAGACTAAACAAAACAAAAAAGGTATCCGACCACCAGGGGTTCGATCGAGGTACCCGGCCGGAGCTGGGAGAGGCGATTTTGGATTTATATTCTCGTTTCGATACCGTGGAGCAAAACGGCCTCAAACTGTGGGGCTCTGGGGCGTTCTTTTTACCTCCTCAAGGGGTCTACTATCCCGTAAGTCGTATTTTCTTCTCTTTCATTATTCACACACAGATTTGACGAGAGCGAAGAAGAGAGAGATAGAGTGAGAGAGGGGGGGGAGCCAGAGCGCGCAGCACACACCACGTTTCTATAACCTCTCTTTGTGTCCGGCGTTCGGCGCTCCTGAATTTTTGTTCAGACGCGTTTAAACACCGTACCGATAATTTTACTTTAACGTTTAGTTTACTTAACTCGCGACGACGACGACGACGACCACATGCACCGTATGTATGTATGTATGTACATACAATAGGAGTTTAATATTCAATCGAGGCAAGAGGTCAAATGCTTTGTTTAGCTCACGCTAAACCACGAGCCGAGAATATACATGGAGTCTTGACTATTTCACTCGTAATCGTTTATATCCTGACCGACAAAAGTTCGTCAAACTTGAAGAATATTAATTTTTGTTTTTCTGTTTTAAGCTTCTGTCACGTTACATTTCCCTTCGAAACTCGTCTTTTAATCGTGGAAATTAGGATTTTAGAGCATAAATCTTAAATCTTCTTCTTTCTCGATGATTTTTCAAGCTGCTGCTTCTCACCTCCGTCAATCTGTTTCTTCGCGTTTATAATACCTACCTTTCAAGTCTGTCATTCGCGCGTCGTGTCGCGTCGCGAACACGTGTCCGCACGCGACTATTTCTATCGATCTAATGTTTACGCTGTTTCGAACGGAACCGATGATACTGCAGTTACTAGTTATTTTCTTCGATTTTTTTTTTAAACTTATTCCTACTGTTCCCCCCTCTGTTATTTTTTCATTCAGTAATTTATTTGTAGGTTGAGACGAAGCAGCCTTCCTGTCTCTCTCTTTCTTTTTTATATATATATATACACACACAAACACCTCTTATCGTTTAGATTCGAGTTCTCATGATTTCGCACTTGGTCAGCTAAATAGCTGCGCGCGAGGAGATGTGTTTGTAGGTACACGACGTAGAGTAATGGTAATAGTAGGTTCCTCAGATTCTGACGAGGGTCGACTCCGACTGTCATGATGTTATTTTTTCATTGTTGTTTTTTTTTGTGTTTGATTTGAATATCAAGTATTCGATTTTTATTCACCTTTTTATTTACGGTCTCTTTAGTTTGGGATTTTTTTTTGTCACTTTTAAACTATCGAATATCATCGAAAAACAAATTCAAGAATTAAGAGGAATTTTTGGAATTTTTTTTTTATCGAAGCATATAAATAAAATTTGCATTTCTGTAAATTGGAGTAAAATTTCTACATTCAGAAATTCTAAAATGAAAGAATTTTAGGAATTTTTTTTCACTCGAAGAATAGAAATGAAAAATTGGAGTAAAAAATTTCCTAAAATTCCTTAATTGTTTTTCCGAAGATATTAGATTGTTTAAAACTTCGAAATCATTTCAATCTTGATCAATAAAAATTGATTAGTTCGGTTCCCATGGTCTGATGAATTGAAAAAATGAGACCAAATCTAGGAATTATTAGGTATGAAAAATTAGTAGATTTATAACATAGTTGAAGACGAAGGGAATGAAACAACTAACGCAAATTGGTCATTATGATGCCACGTGGTCTTCAATCTTAAGTCTTAAATCTTCACTTTTCGTTTCTCGGCTCCGTCATTTTGGGAAAGTTGTTTATAATTTATTCATGTTTGTTGTAACTCGGAGAATTTGAAGAGATATTTATTTAATACGTGTAATTTTACACGTATTAAATATCTCTTCAAACATTCAGACAACAAAAAACATCTTATAGTATTCTTTTGACGTTTATATGCGGTTGCATAATTAATTTCTAGTGTGTAAATATAATAATTTGTTCCTCATTTCTGAGAACTTGTGTCTATTATGATAATCGCGCGTTAGTTATTTTAAGATCGATCTCATATTCCTTAATGAGAAGATAATCGGCGTCTAATTAATTAGCTGAATAGGGACAGAAATTGTTTGATAAAAGCGAAAGTTAGAAAAGAGAGACGCCCAAGTTATCGATTTTATATCACTGTATTATGTATTCTGTTATCCTAATTATGGGATTAGAAGAGAAGAGCCTAGAAAAATTTGGTATAATTTTATCGACGAACCATCGAATTCAATCTTTTCCCACGTTATATTTTTTACAATATTAAAATTGTACATATCAAATTATTATCTATAGATTATTAATTTTTTTTTCTAATATCTAATATTTGATTAAAAAGCAAATAATAAAATTGATCAATGATGATTATTATAATCGAATACTTTGAACTGTGTTCAGTATAAAAGTGAGCTGCAAAATTCATTAACCTGAAGCTAGGCAACCATAGCTATTAGCCAAACATTTCAAGTTTTTCATGAATATAGTTAGGAAGTACAGATTTCTGTCTAGAATTTTTATAAAAGCTCGAAAAGCATTCATTTTTTTCTTTTTCATAATATTTCACAAAAAGGTTTTTATATACTTTGGCCTCATTCTTTCATTTCGATTGAATTCAGAACTTTTGGCTGCTAGCTTCAGTTTCGTTCAACTGTTTATTCTTATAATTCCTCAAGGGATGCACACGCAGGGTGTTTAATTCGATATGATACCATCTTGAATTCCAGTCTAGGAATATCGATGAAGTATTTCGACCGAGTATTAGAATAGAATAGAACGCACATACTGTGTTATATACGTCCATCCCTCGATAGTACCACTCTCTATTTTATATTCGTATACATATATATATATGTATATGTACAACGAAAATACCTCTGACGAGACAATTTCCTCTGTGAGTGAGTTCGTCATAGTTTTCGTTGTTGAACGTCTCCACGTCGCGTCATTAAATTTGGCAAAAATCCAAGGTATTTTGCCTCCGCTAGAATTCCCGCATAGAAGATTCACCGTCATGTAGAATATTATGGTAATTGATCTATTCCTGGTTCGTTGTTGTCTCTCAAGAATTTCATTTGTCAATATCGTTGTAGAGCTGCGAGAGAACAGGAATAATTATTTGTTGTACTATTTTCTTCTTCTTCTTCAAAAAAAAAATCGATCATTGTGGAGTTTTTCAAGCACTAGTGCGTGGAAAACTGTGATTACTTATCTGTACAAAACGTAAAAATTCCTCCAATTTTTTTTACCATCTTGTTGTTCAATTATTTCCTTGAAATTTTCTTGAAAGAAAAATATGAGTATATATTTAGTTGTACAATCGATCCTTTGTCGACCCGATACGTATACTATGTATATGTATTTGCGGTATCTCATCTTATCGCTTTGCGGTACCTCTTATATATCTTGAAATATTTTTCTACAACCTTGTCTCTTAAAAGCCAGACTGTCTCGAGACTCTTAATTTCGTGTGACGTATACCTCTCGGTGGTGGACAGGTCAAGACGAACCTCTGTCAAAAAAAGGTTTTCTTGTTTGCAGATTGTAAATATTATACCTACGATCCTAGCTACCTGGGAGATTATATTTTACCCCCCTCGTAGCTGCGTACCTGCATATATACCGTGCGGGTGATTCGAATTTTTGGTGCAATAAGGAAGACCAGTTGTTCGCAGGGTTACCAATTGTCTTATTTCGTAGAAGAAATATATGTATACATAAATATATGGTTTATTCGTTTATTACTGTCGAGGAAATGGTGAAATTTGTCATATATATTTGAATACCTTTTTCTGGATCAAAAAACTCAGTTTTCTCACTTATTTCGAGTCCCATTCATCGCAACCAGTCCTGAATTCGAGATCAGGACTTTGGTACGTCCCAGACGATATGGAGTTTAGATTAGGTTATGATATATATATACGTGTACAATACGGCTACCTTCTTCTTATGAATGTGTAAATACTGTATATGTGTGTTATTTATAGGTTGTAACAAGAATATACACACTGTATACCGCATATTTAATATTTATGCGTGTGTATGTATGGTGTATGAGATATTTTTCTCATTAAAGACTCTGACTAACGACGAACGTTTCTTCTTGTCTCACTTGGGTAACTCGGTAGTTGAGATATACAGCTTGTACAGGGGTCAAGATGGATCGATCACGTGGTCATGGACGATAGTAGAATCTCTCCTGTTTGTGATGTTATTCTGTATATATACGTACTCGTGTATTTATATTAAAAAATCACGTAAATTCGTTTGTTCGTTCGTTACGATTTATATGAAAAATTATCTCATTTTTTCACATTATATAAAGATATATACACTACGAGGCAAAGTCTTTTCTTTTTTCAAACAGTATTTAAAGCAGTCAGTTTTCCGAATGATATACTTTTTTGTTGAAAAAATATATTCGATTCATGACTCATTTTTTTCTGTTCAACCGGTAAGAATTGATAAAGAAAGAACAAACAGATTGGTGGAGGAAACCAAAACGAGAATTATAGATAAGGATAAATGTAAAAGTACATTCTACATTATATACATTCTCTGCGATGAGTATACTGTATATATATGATAAAATAATGAAGCGGTGATCGTTTGGATGATTAAAGATTTTCTCTCACCTAGACGGAGAAAATAAACTAATGGTATTGCGGCTTGTGTGTGTGTGTGTGTTTTTTTTATAACGTTAATATTATAGCTCCTAGATTATACTTGAATGCATGCATCATTAGCGGAGTGTATTATTGCTTAGTGCCTGTAATAACTGTGTACATGCGGTTCTCCATGGTCGTGTTTAGAACATATGTTAATGCTATTTCACTTTGTTACGTTTCCCTAATCACGATACGATGATCTCATCAGGTTCTGCTATCCTGATCAACGCAGCTCTACCTTTTTCCTAGTCTTGTTTCTTTATTCACTTCTCTTTCATCATTAATGTCATAACTGTGTTTGTGTGTGTGTGTGTGTGATTGTTTGTTATTTGAGATTGTTTCCAAGTAACACACAACAATCATTTTCATTATCTGTTGTATATACACATGTTTAGTAGAAACTAGATTATCAGAGGAACTAATTTTGTCATTTGGGAAGAAACTGGATAAAGAAAAGCACTTTGAACACAATTAACTAACTAGGTATATACTATAAACTGAAGAAGAACCTTCCAATGAGATGAGAAGAGATGAAAAATTCCACAAGGTCTAAAGAATCTTTGAATTATCTTTTTTTACCTATACTCATTGTCAGATTATATTTCAATCTTAGGATTTAATATAATCAAATCGTATATCGATTTCTAGACTCTTGATTCTAGTTATACGTACGTTGAAATAGTTCCCGAAGAACAAGAAGAAGAAGAAGAATAAGGTGCAGAGGAGAGGATAAAAAAGGGTCTGGAATTTCTGGTCGAGTAGAATATAATAACCCTATGTCTTAGGCTGTTATACGGATAAGAAAAGGTCGACGCGACGCCTTCGGGCTGTTTAGTTCTTTGGCAATCCAACCTTTCCCTCGGTCATATTATTATTTGGTTCATTGGTCGATGAAGAAGAAGAAGAAGAAGAAGAAAGAGATCTGTCCGTCCGTCTCTTTCGCTCTCTTTCTCTCTCTGGAAATTCTCTCACCTCAACCCATACTCACGAAATACGAGAGAACCCATCATTACATGGGGGTTCGGTAAAATTAAACCCTTTATCATTCCGGGTAGACCGTTAATCACCGCTTACCCTACCTCCCGGCGTTTTCAAACTTACAGATAATATACACACACCCATATGTATACGGTATGGAATGGCTTGTCTATAGTTTGAAGATCATATATATGATGGTGGGAACCGACGGATGGATGGATGGACCCGTAGAATATCAGATATAGATAGAGATCGAAGAAATATCTATATAGTGAGTTGATGATCATTTCTAAGGAAAATTTGAAGAATTTTAAGAACACCTTGGAGAATAAGATCGTGATTTGGTTAGGTTATGGTTAGGTTATTATCGTTCTGGTACAAAGTACAAATTCTCATGCGGGTCTAGGTCAAGTTGGACAGGGTTTTAGCCCTGATAGCTAGATCGGGTTTCATTGTCAGTCGAACGATATCGAGACAGGTAGTAGAAGAGAGGGATAGTCGAACAGGCGATCGTTGCGGGGTGGTTAATCACATGGAAAAGTTTGAATTGTTATCGTTGTCGGGACGAAAAAAAAAACAAAACAAAAAAAAACTAGTTGATATTGAAATTTCAGAAATAATATAATATATAATATGTATTTATTTTTTACAATGATGAAAATGTAGAGAATTTGCTGGGGAAAGTTTAGGAAGTACAGAACATTCATGGAATTTTTATCGAAACCTTGTTTTTTTTTTTTTTTGCTTCGTGTAAAATCGTAGAATTCTTCTGAAGTTTTGAGATTCCACTGGAGAAATTTTCTTCTTTTTTTCTTTATGTATACGTAAAATGTGAGAATATTTCATGAAAGAATTTTTTGGTTTGACAAATTGTTTGACAGTACGTTCAATTCAAACTTGATAACAAGCAAAATATAAAATATTGCAGAGTTTGATAGAATTCATACTTTGAATAATGTTCTGAATTCACTCTTTTTTTTTTCTAAGAATTTATTTTATAAATCATATATGAGGGTAGTTGAGTAAGTGGGAGTACTCAGTTCAAGGATAAGGTTATTAGGGTTGGGGGTTATGGTTAGGGATTAGACCGGGTTACGTGTCATTGATTGAATGTGGGGTGGAGGAAAGCGGGCTTCGCTCACTCGCTCATGCGCGTTCTTTTCATCTTTTCATTCTTTTTTTTTCTCTCTTCTTTCTCCCGTTGGAAGATGAGTGAGCGAGTAGGGCAGAGCAAGGGAATTGAAAAAGGTTCGAGAAAGAGCCAAAAAAAAAAAAAAAAAAACAAGGTTTGAAAAAGCTGATGGCTAAAATCTTGCAACTATAAGTTCGCTGAAACACTTTCCTCTCCTCTCCCTCTGTACCTAATGGTTCTGGTATTATTACCAGAACGAACGAACGAACGACGGAACGGATGAATAAAGAAGTATATAGCGAATAATATTACATAATTGTAAGGGAAACGCAAACTTTGAAGAGAATTATCGTACTTTACTACTTATTTACTCGTCGTTTACTACACGCAAACTTTTTCTTTCTCATATTTTACGTGTGTAAAAAGTTTTCCAACTTTATATATGTATGTATATATATATATATATATATACATAACCCATCGCACGTAAATTATCTCTTATTCTATACAAACTTGCTCTCCTCCAACCCCCAGGAATTGAACTTTTTTTATTTCTACTTCATCGTTTTTTTCTTACAAACTTTCGGAAGATTTATTCTGTTATTCTTCTATCTTGATATTTTTCCCTATATACCTTATACTAGCTCTCAAACGATCGAAGAGATTAGAGAAAAGTGTTGGAGAACGTTTTCATAACAACAACAACAACGACAAAAAGAAACTAAAAACTAGAAAAGTTTAAAAACCTCATATCTTAAAGAAATTTGACAGAGATTCAATCTGAAATACAAATAATTTGAAACAAAATGATCGAAAATGTCGTTGGACAAATTTTCGTGTAACAATTGTACAAAAAAAAAAAGTTCAACTTAGTAATCGAATGTATAACTACCATAAAAATGACTATAATTGGTAAATAAAGTACAAAAAAAATCGAGAATGCTGAGAGAACATAAAAAAAAGAACTGCATGTATAATATGAGTGTCAAAATGAAAACGAAAAAATGTGATTGATACAATGTGATGCAGAAAAGAGTCAGGATTGTGACATGGAGGTAATAAGAATATGTGCAGTTTTTGGTTACGTAGGTATTTATTTATAATCCAGGGTCTAACTGGCTAACAAACTATAACTATATACCCACCGATGTGTCAATTAGACAGGATATTAGTGTTTTATCTTGGGTCTGCAGTCGTGGATTGTCGGAGTTTGTAGGAAGCGTCTATAAGAGGATTATAAACCGCGAACGGAAATTAAGCAGCTTTTGTACTGTGCGTAAAACCGTATTCGATATTCAGGCTCTTCTCTTTATTCGATATTCTTTTGGGTTAAACAAGCGTAAAGACAAAAAAAAACAAGGTGAAATTAGTGGACGATTTGTTTCCGACGAAACAATTTTCATTGAATACGAAGCTTCCTGTGTGTCGCGCATTCCTCTTCATCACGAATATTCACGTATCACGTATAACACAAAACGACCTACGACACGCGACATCGACGCCGCGGGAATGTCGTAGTCGGATACAAAAATATGGCCGGTGATTCGTGATACGGATATTAGAATTGCTGAAATGATTAAACGACGATGAGTAGTGGAGGGGAGACTCGGACGTGTTTCACTGTAAAGGCGATGAAGAAAGACATGGATGATCGTACGAAACCCAGAGAAGGCTTATTTCCAACGATATACAGATCACAAAGACCTCTTTTGTCCTCGCTACAAATGCGTCTAACTATTTAAGTGCCCGCTGTATCTGCGCATGGACGACGTCGTCATCACACTCCGATTAGAGATCATATTGACTGTGATAGCCGAAGACAAATCGTATTTTTTCTACTTGGTTTACAATTTCAGCAGGAAAGTGAATTCAATCAATTTGTTCCTGGATTTCGAACAAAAGTATCATTTAGGATCTTGCAGTGTTGAAAAAAGAGTCACTCGCGTTACGTGATCGTTGAAAGGGTTTAAATTACGTCAGAGAATTAGTAGGGCTGTATTTGTTTCTCTTCATTCTGTTATCCATTCACCTGTATAATATATTACGAAATTGCTCTTTTCCATTTGGATTGACGTTAATAATGTACTGCGTACAATGTTTGTTCATTCAGATGTTAAATCTGGGTTCAAATGTGAAAATATACCAATCAACAAATGGAAATATCAACTTTGAATGGTATAGAGGAGGAAACTGTTTGGAATGAAATTTATATCGATATTTATTGGTCGTGATTATGTCGAGGGTCGTACATCCGGTACGTTGCAGTCTACTGGCTACTGTGTAGACACACATATATACACGGTGGCAGATGGCTGCTAACTGGACACTGGATGCGATGCGTTTTACTCCTCCTACTTCGCCAATGGGTAGGAAGGATACTAATGAAACTAATTGGGTGTAATGACACAATAATTTACCGCCTGTCGCAGCTATACGGACCTCTAATGTGTATCACACATATAGCTATAACTATCGAACAAAATCTTGAATGAAAAATTGCTAATTCATTGATAGTTTTCTCGTAACACCATCCATACGCTGTTTAATTGTCAAAGTCATTAGGAATGAATAAATTTGGAATTGGTGACATTTTTTTTTGTTATCTTCTCACGATCAACGCGGGCTGTTGGATCGAGCAAGCGATCGTATAATATGTTATATATTTTTTTGTTTCATTCTTCCTTTAACCATGGCAAATTACGTCCAATTAAGCTTTTGTACCAACTCGGTCATATTCCCCTCTGCAACAGATAGATACATACGTGTTGTATAAACTATACGTACGTTACACTATATATACTCTATATATACTCTATATATACACTAGTTCGGTTAATATCCATATAAATATCTCCGCTGGTGTGTGAATGTTGGGGTTATTTGTTATATGTATATATACGTGATTCTATGAGAATGTGTGTAACGCTTCGGGTGTAGCAATGATGGAGATGATTGGCCGGAAGTGACGTCAGGACACGCATCGCCGTTCTCTTCCATATTCCTCTCTCTCTCTCTCTCTCTCTCTCTCTCTGTCTTTCGTTTGCTTTTGGTTGGCGAAACTCACTAAATTTGCTACTTACTCACGTACGCAGTCGGTATATGAGAAGCCAGTGAACCGAGGAAGCAGACAACGGTATTCCTATGATATGAACAGAAATAGAGAGAAAGATGAAAAAAAAAATTAGAGAAAAATATTCAAACTTGATGATTATTTATTAAAAAAAAAATTGCGAATGAATGCATCAAACTTGGTACCTTATAAATGCATCTAGGTGTATGAAGTGTAACGTATAATTTAGAAACCCTGAACACTGTTATTGTTCAGGTATGGGTGTGTATTGCAGAAAGCCTGGCAGAATCTATAGTATATAATGTAGAGTGTAGTGGTGTAGATGTTATACGTATAGCGAGGAAGAAGCATGTGGATGGATGAGAACTCTAGAAGGCCTTTGTGCCTTCGTAGAATGGGCTCTGTGCCAAAAAGCCTCAGCCTCAGTCCCAATCATGACGCTGCTGGGTAGTTCTATACCTATGTACATACATGTGGACACACACGTATACCCACACGTATCCGACCGACCAATCCCTGGAGCGTCCTGCAGCGTCCTGCAGCGCCCCGATCTATTTCACCCTCGGCATGGACCTGGACCAGGCCTCTACTGTAAAATACGAGAATGCGGTACATACAGTTTCTCCTGTCCATGTCCTGGCACAGTGGTGCTTCGAGAAGTTTGTTTATTTCTTTCTTTTTATTTGTCCCATCTCATAAGATTTTTACTATTGTTTCTTATTTCTTATTTATTACTTTATCCTCCTTCGATGTAAGCAGGATCCTATTAATTGAAAGTTTGCAGGGTTGAATCGTTATCGAAACTTTCTTAGCCAAAAGTGAGAAAGAAAAATGATGATAAATTTCACAATTTTATGTTGAAATTGAAACGAAAAATTGTTTGATTTAAAAAAAAAATTTGGCTATGAAACTTTTGATATCAATTTTGCCGATCGTCGATCTAATAATGAAAATTGTTGATTAGTCTGTACATCGTCAATTGTTTTCGGCCTCAATTTTTTCTCACAGTATTTTTACGAATTAGCTACAATATGCAAAATCGATTGTAATCTCCCCCTTTTTTTATATCGTCTCCAATTAACCTTTCTACACCGTGTTTTTCTCGCTTTTGTGTTTTTCGTGCCATCAGGCAGTGAGAAGCAATTTTTCTAGAAAAAAAAAAAAAAAAGACACTTTTTGTCAAATCTCCGCTTCGTTGTGCTCGAGCATTCTATAGCAGCGGAGTCGTTAGTGTCCCGGAGCGGTTAATCCCCGTCCTCTTATTTCCGGAATTTTTCTCCGGTTTTTAGGACCGCGTCCCGCAGGATTGTTATCAGTGGCCATCAAGACCCCGCATCATCGACCTTTTCGTGTTCCCACATGGCAACCTGCGGTACGTCGCGTCCTACATAGGATACAGTTGAAACGATCTCGAATAGAGAGTATGAACAGGGTACGAAATACCTCGGCGGAATTTTACCTGCTTCGTATAAGCACGGGGTGCAACTACCACGAAACCTCGGAACCTTCGAACCTCGAACTTTGGGTGGGGTAAGGGTAAGGTATGCCGGAAACTACGCGAGAGTGCATAACAATGGTTTAACACAACTAGGACCATTCGAACTCGAGTTTATACAGTGATTCTCATTCTTTCCGTTTTATCGATACCCGATGTCATTAATATTATACATATAATGTAAAAAGATTCATTTTTCATAGCCTGGAATCACTTTCACACGATTTTATAGCAACAACATTTTTTGTTGTTACGTTGTCTGTGATCAACGAAATAAAATTTATCAATGACCACGATTTTTTTTTTCGTCTTGAACTGTTCAGTGAAGAGATTTCTTTCGAAATCAACAGATCCGTTCAAAATTATATCGGATATTAATCATTTTGTGAAATAAGTTTTTTTTTTCTTTTTTTAAACGTTACTCGTTTCGCGACAACTCAATATTAAAAATGAGTTTATCAAAAAGTTATCTATTAATTTTGAAAAAGATTCTTTACTGAACAGAAAAACTGAAATCGTGGTCCATCATTGGTAGATTTTCATCTCGTGACAACATTCATCATATAGACACAGAAAAAAAGTGTCTTTTTAAAATCGTGTGAAAATCATTCGAAAATGTGAAAAAAGACTTTTGACATAGTTTCGACTTTTTTTTTCTACACATTTCCCATAGCCATTGATCCCTCGATAAAGAAAAAAAGAAGAAGAATTTCGTTAATAAATTAGTTACACTATATAATAATTGTTCAGTGCTGCTATATTTGAATAACTAATAACTAGAAAACAATATATTGTATTCAAGCGACTATAACGACATTTGATCTTTTTTTTTGTATAGTTATAATCAGAACCTTAACATTAAACGCGTGGTTTCTCATACCTACTGGTTTAAACGATTTTGATTAATTGCAATTTGTTGAAAGTACTATCACTGTGTTTCAACGATATCGAGATGCATGTAGCACATATCAAACGAGTTTCTGTTACGCGTTTCTTAAACGCGTGCGGGAGCACCACCGTGTCGCACCATGTTAATCTTAATGGTAATGGAATTGTAGCGTTATAATCTTGATTCTGCACCTAGGGTATATCTTGGATAATCTTATTTGCATAAAAAAAAAGAAGAAAAAAAGAAACAAGGAAAGGAGTAGGTGGTGAGAAATAAATTATTTTCACAGTAACTTATCCAAGCGGTTTGTTCCTGAACAACGAGTCGTGTGTTTGTATATCTTGAGCAATTTTTTCAAGCGTTTGACAAAAATTGTAACAATTGTCGTTGGATCTTTTTTTTCCCTTCTTTTCACTATTTTAAAGTAAACGATTTTACTTTCTCACAGACGACGTAAAGAATAGTTATTGTACTGAATTTCAGCAGCCCCCAGGTGGTAAGTAAAAAATCGATATCAACTGCTGCAGGAAACGGTTATATAGCAGAGAAAATCAGTAAAGTCTGCAATTATCTTTGCGAATAGTAGACGTCGTTTTTGTTCCTTTTTATTTTCATACTTTTATTATTTTCGTTCCTGTTTCCGGTCGCTAGCCTCTCGACCAGCTACCAGTATCGACACTTTTTCAATTTCTCTCTCGTATCATCCCGTACCGTCGATTCCACGTTTCTCTTTCACCACGTAGTAAATCCTTGGAACATTTTTCATCCGCGATAAATAATCACTGCAGGCTGCTACATCGTAGTTCTATTATGATTGAATGTAGAGAAGAGATGAAACGAAGAGGAGATTAAGAATGGGAGAAAGGTCGCGATCGTTACTAGACTTTCTTCGATCACATTATTATAGAATCAAATTTTTTCTATTTTTGGGGAAAAATTATCTTAGGAGATCGGGATCTCTCTACCAACGCAGAGTCTCAGCGTGGGGCGACTAAAAGTAACCTTCGAAGTGGGAGTGAAAGAAAGACAAAAAAAAGTCCTGTAGTATCTTTTTATTTGAAATAAAAAAAAATATATATATAACTCTTAAACGTCAACGTCGCATGTGTTTTTTTTTTTATTTCTCAAGATCACTATCATTCGACTAGTCAGGTGTTGGAATGAAATAGTATAGTGCTTTCAAATACAAATAAGTTAACAAGAGAAATATAGGCTCTAATTTTTTTAATTTTAATCCATATTCAATTGCCAGAGTAGCATATGATTTCTAATTTTGAAGAATACCTTTTTAATAATTGGGATTTTTTTATCGATATTCCCTCTATTTTCTTACAATCTTTATAATATATGCTCATGATGTAGAGTAACTTGAAATATTTATATAATACTGTTTTTTTTTTTTTTTTAATAGAATCTATATACTTTATTAGCATGAGTGACGTCACAACGTAGTAATTATCAATCCGTATAATATTGTCTTTAAAAAATTGCGTTAAAAAAAAAGTTTCTCTTCTTTCTTTTTATATGAAAAATCGGGGATCGTCGATCATTTATACATTCGATGCTATTTATATTTAAACCGTCGTGTATCCGAGGTGTAGAGACGCGTGAAAAAGCGTGCATCCCGATCGTCATCCCCAATATTACGAATTTTCGAGAGGGTAGGAAAGGGTCGTCTATATAGTCAGGTTATCGATCGATCGTTTATTCTTAGCTGAGGCTGCTACTGGTTCACAGTATCCACCCCCCTTACCCCCTGTGACCATCGATAAAACAGATGATCAAATATTGAATTGAAATCTCGATATTTTTTTTTGTACCAAATACACGATTTTAGAAAAAATTCTTTCATATCAGATTCTGATCTCTGATTGGTTTATTTAACGATGATTTAGATCGAAAAGTGTAAAGTTTGTCTATTTGTTCAGCGAACAACGATTCGACAGTTATGTAATTTGTTTGAAACCACGTTTTTCGAAGTTTAGAGTGGATATGAAATTTTGTTCTTCAAGATTACCTACACTTTATATTTTGTACACAGGAGTTGTGAAGGTTGCATACGTAATCGGTAATAGAGGGAAAGAATCTTCTCCAGGGGGTTTCGTATTTTCTAAGGCATGAATTTCATCGTTCAACGGAAATTACGTAAAAGCCGCGAATGATCTTTCGAGCAACCCCTCCGGTGGTGCTGTGTTAAAACCCTCGTTTTAGCACTCGCTTTGATATCAGCTTGCCTTAAGGTAGTTCTACACGTACACGTATCAGCCAAAAGTTCCGACCGCAGCGCACAGTAAAACCCGATTCTTATATGATGCAGTCAGTGAGGAACTCTTGACAGAGCTTGTACACTCTGTCCGTGCTACACAATCACACCTCATGCACGGATAGGTCCCCTACACAAAGTTACCGCGCGCCGATCGCTTCGTCGCAGCGAACACAGTGCAACTGAGCGAGACAGAGAGTGTGTTTTGGTTCCGCGTCGAATAGAATTAATATTTTTCGTGAGTCGATATCTCCGAAACTAAGCGGTAGAAAATTGTCATTTTTTTTCAAATTCATCTCACAATAGTACTGCACACACCGTTAGTTTTATTTGAACATTGTAAGGTCCGTTTAGCGTCTATAATGAAAAATGTAAACAAAGTCCTATCCGCTCCCGTGTTAGGTATGGGCGTCGCGTACAAAACGACCGATTTTTAATTGCAATTATCTCACAAACTAAGCGGTGGATTGAATTAAAAATCTAGGAATCGGTTCATGAAGGTTGTGTCTACACTATACTAAAATTTCAGGCAATTCGTAAGTAGTTCACAAAACTGTAGAACTACCTTAACTGACTCTGATACCATGCTGCTTCTGCTTTTGCCTCTTGCCTCTGCCTCTGTAGCAGACGATGGGGCAGCTCCTCCTCCTTGGAACATAAAATATTCACTCCTCGTAACCACGGAGTTACCCCACCCGACGACGCACGCGCTGGTATGTTTGGTATATTTCTATACAGTTTCATACTGTACAACCTGATAACATTGGCCTTTTGATCATTTTTCGTTCAATGAATTTGCAGAAATTGAAAACGAAAAAAAAAAAAAAACATTGTGGAAAGGAATATGAGAAGAAAAAGACAGAAGGCATGAGACGGAAGGAAAGAGTAGAATCGATGTACAGCAGGCGACGATGATGGCCACTGGCCAGAGACAACCTGGAAGTCGTAGAATTTAAAAAGTTGCCAAAAAGAAGACAAAAATTGAAGAAAAAAAAACACCTTCTAAACGTATAGAGAAATGAACAGAGAATTTAAAAAATGGCCAGCAGCAAAACGGTAGCGAAAAATTGTCGTCAGAGACCCAAAAAATGGAAAATACAAAAAAAAAAAAAAAAACACAGCATAAAAAGCTTGAGAAAAAAGGTTAGCAAAATCAGTAAAAATTGTCTGAAAAGTCAGAGAATGAAGATAAAGATGTTGAGAAGAGTCAGGAAATTGAAAGAAAATAAAGTCTGAAATGACTTTCAGCGATTCTAATTCTGAGTGGCCACCGTGAATTTGTCGGTTTTTCATTCTATCCGGAAATTGATTCGTTTAAAATTCGCTGGTTACACGAACTCGTGGTACGTTAGTTGGAGTTAGTTCCATTTCCATTCCACGGTTCTGGAAATAGAAATTAAGGCGTTAGCCTAGCCTCCCCTTGTCCCGCGTGCCTCGCATGTTTCGTGAGTCAGTAAGTCGACCAGGAGAGTATAGAGCTTTTTGTGTGTATTTAGGTACTGCACAAAGTGCTTCCTCGATCTATGTACAACCTTATACCCTTTCGTTTACTGCAACGGTCTCGTTCTCTATACTTTATGCGGAAAACTACACTTACGCTCACGTTCGTTACCCTCGAGGGTTGGGTCTTTACTATTCAGTATTCACTATTCAGTGTGCAGTCGGGAAAATGGGGGATGGTATGGCAATGATGAAATAGAACAGAACCTAGGCCTAGCATGTCGCTAATCGTCTCGTGCCACACGCACCCCACGTTTTCCGCTCATATGTATGTACATGGAATGATTTTAGAGAAAATTGGTTGTCTTTCAGATTCGTAAAACGTATTGCCTATTAAATTCCATATCCCATCAATTATGGCCTAGATATGATGGAAATTATTGAAAAAGAGACAAAAAAAAAAAACGTTACGATTATTGTAAAAGTGAATCCTTGAAGTAGGAAACATAAAGTTAAGATCGTAGGATGAAAATGAATGATTTTTGTTTGGAATTTGACGTTTCTGTATTTGTCACATGAAAAATTGAAGGTATAATGAACCTATAAACTGTTTTTCGTTTTTTCAAATTGGAACGAAGCCAGTCGAGCTGCGTCGACCTTCTATCTTCTATTATCCAATATCGCAGAGATTCAGTGGCCGACGAATACGAGAATGAAACAAGAAATGTAGAACAAACAGAATAATAGGAATATGCAAATCTGGACCTGAATCACATCGTAGAGAAATTCTTGTTCCAAAAAATCTCTACGTCTACTAAAAATTTTATATTAATTTTTTTTTTTTTCTATTCATTTAGACACCATTTTAGATCCCTTTTATTCATTATTAACAATGAGACTAAATTCGGTATTTTGAGGTTAAGTCATAAATTCAACTAAATTAAATGGAATATAATCATAAATATGTAAAATTCTGAGAAATTAAACTCGAAAAAATAATCTGAATAATTTGTTCATCCAATAATTTGATGAATCGATATAATTTGTCCTCACAAGTGCAGCAGAACATTGAAAAAGAAAAAAAAAAGACTTGAATCTCGTTAGAATTATGAAATACAATATTTCCTCCTTAATTTAAGAAGTTTAGAATCAAGATCTCCTCCTTTTTGAATAATTTTCAGTCCTAAAATGATAATTTTCTTCGAAATATCCACCTATATAAATGAACAATTTCTAGAAATGATATATCAAATTATCCCTGATCAATGTGTATATAGATAATAAATTTCATCAAATTATAATGTCAATTTTTTTTTGTCTTGTTTCAGCACATGGTGCAGACAGGCATGGCTGCGCCTTACGGCGGGGGTGTATTTCCCCCTTCTGTAAACGGCGTCGGTGGTGTCGTAGGAGCGTCAGGTGGTGCCGGCGAGGTCAAACCGCCACCTCCAGCAACCGCTAAGGACGATTCGAGCGGTGCTACCCAACAACCACAGCCGGGTGCCCCACAGGGTGCACCCCCAACGGGAGCACAACATCCAGCGGCACCCGGGGCACCGACGGTCACAAGTTTCAGTCCCCCGCCACCACCGAACAGTGTTGATCAGCAGGCGTTGGTGAGGACTAAAAATCCTTCTTATCGAGTCACTTTTCTGGTCACATGCTTTTTTTTTTGTCAAATTATCCAACTAGTAACTTTTTGGAGTAAAAAAAAAAACTCACTTATTTCGGGTCCCTCTATCGCTACCAGCCCTGCTAAAAAAATTTCGTAAGATATATCGAAGCTTTGTTCATATAATATTCAAGGAACATGCATGCATGGATATTAGGATTTGTTAATTTACAAGAACTTTGGTGAATTTCGAGAAACTGCAGCGGTTATACTATAGTGAATTAGGTTGCGAACTTTGGACACACAGTGTTCTCTCAGATTTAACACACCGGTGTCAGCATCCATTCGATGTATCCAAGCAGAACTTGAGTAAAACTTGAGAGATCCCTCGGTCCAAAGTCACCCTCGCGGTGTGTACCTGTATAGTATATTCACCTTCTACTCCATACTTGACTCTCTAACTCTCGACTCTACTCTACTCTACTCTACTCTCTACTGTATACTCGAGGGCGAAGCGAATTAATTCCGTACCGACAAACTCCGTGAATCCCTAATTTTGCGCTACGATGTAGATATATACCTATAACATGGTTTACCGCGAGGCGATGGCGGCCATTTTGCATTATATTAACGACCAGATTCGCGTATAGACTAGATCCTTAACGAACCTCGGAGGACCTTGGAGGACCTTCGTCGATGGTTATCTTTTTTTACACGTATATTGCGCTGCAGGCTAAATGACGTATTGAAAAAGTTTTCAATCATTATGTACAGATCGAAGATTCTCGTATTGATACTGAATTTTTTTTTTTTTTTCATACATATTTTTGGAGTACAAATTTCTGACGTGACGCTATTTTTTTCTCTCTCTTTCTCTCTCTCGCTCTCTCCTTCTTCCGATCATATATAGTCGTAGGTTTTTCAGGCGGCGGTGCAGGCAGCGATAGCGGGAGGCGGATCGCAACCCCAGGCACCGACGTCGGGTGCCGTTGACGGTAACCAGGACGGAAACGTTGATGCAGGAAGTTTGGTACCAGTAACCTCCGGTGCCACGACGCCGGCCACCGTTACACCCGGTGCCGATCTCAAAGGACAACCAAAACGACTACACGTCAGCAATATACCATTCAGATTCCGAGATCCCGATCTCAGGGCGATGTTCGGGGTAAGAGAACCAAAATTCATTTATTATTATTCTATTATTATTATTATTATTATTATTATTATTATTATTACTATCGTTATCGAATTGAGATATCAAATCTGCGGGAATAGAGGAGATTGGATTGAGATAATAGAGGCAAGAAGAGATAGAAATACGATTATTCTTAATTTCTTTTCCGATAGCCAATTATCTGGCAGACACACTCCGCTTTTATTCCACGAAGAATCGCATTTATACCGAATGCGCGGTTCTATTCAGAATTGTAATTGGAATTGAAGAAAAGGCGGTGATTCGGATGATTAAAAAAAAAAAATTGATTGATTTTTGCGTTTTTTGTTGAACGAATTGAAAAAGAAAATCTTTGAGAGTCACGCAAAAAATATGAAAACTGGGTTTAATCAGATTTATTTATTCATAGAAATTGTTCGGAAAAATTGAAGAAAATTCTGCAGTCAGAAAAAAAAAAATATTATCCGAGGGAATTAGAACTAGACAACGTAGAATTTTTTTTTTTTTTTATTTTAAAATCATTTGATTTAAGGTTAATTAAGAAAATATGGGTTTTTTGTTTTTCTGTTTTCAGCAATTCGGTCCGATACTAGACGTAGAGATAATATTCAACGAGCGTGGAAGCAAGGTAAGCTAACCCCGACCGGATACAAATTCATTACACTATAAATATATCAATCACCCTGTAATACTATCGTCTAATTATGCGTGATGTGATCTCTCTTGTGATAATTGTGTATTTTCGGTATGAAAGAAGGAAACCAACCCACAAAAAAAAAAAAAAAAAAACACCCTTCTAGAACCGATTTATAACACAGGCCGTTGTAAAATCGTCCCAGACCGTTTAGCCAGCGCGTTTTTTAAATTTTTTCATAACTTACTTTATTATCTATTCTCATTATCGTTATATCGATAGAGAAAAAAATATTCTGTGCTGTAAAAATTGCTTATTATATGCTTGTCGGACAAATAATTAATAACCGCTGCAAACACCACCCACACGCAGTATTTCGCACTTAGAAAAGTTGATGATTTTTTTCTTTTTTTTTTTTTTTTTTGTTCCCTCTGTTTAATTATTTGAATTTTCATATTAATTACGGACGTATTATTCGTTCTTAACAATCGTTGAATTTTAATGGTGATCGGTTAATCGGAGCTTAGTAGTTTTTCCGTTACTTTTATTAGTTACTTTCTATATTTTGACTAACGATTCACGCTGTTATCGCTTCGATAAATAGATTAATATCTTAAATCGCTAAATTGTCGGTAGTCATTATCATTTTATTTTTTTTATTTCTACTCGAGCTTTAATCATATATATTTTTAAAAACTAATTTCCGGATACTCGATTCTGGCGAGGTTCTGGGACATACGATTTTTTTTTTTTTTTTTCAAATCCTATATTAATCACTTGAAAATGTTGAATTTGTTTCCATATGAGATTCAGAACATGAAAGAAAAAGGAGTTGAAGAATTAATATTGACAAAACTAGTTCATATTATTCATATATATTATGGAAACAAATTGAACGATCATTATTTCTTTCAGCGTATTTTCATACGGCAACGACCACTAATCTTCTTGTTTCCTTCATTATCAATTATCTCTTTTTCACTAAAATATAGAAATTCAAATTTTTAACTAATATAAAGTGTTTTCAAATATTCAAAATTTATGAAGAAGATACTTTTTGAAACACAGTGTTCGGCGTTAGCAATTACTTTCTCTTCGAATTTATTTTGTCACATACGCAAAAAAAAAAAAAAAAAAATTTAACGAGATCATTAATTAATATTTCGTTAAATTGAGAAGCAAAGAACGAAAAAAAAAATAATTTGGAAAAATTGCAAGTGTATTTAATTTGCGGTCATGACCCGGAAAATGTAGTCATAATAAACGTTAATTAATTCAATCCTTGAAGTATCAGCTTCTTGCAGGACAAGAATTTGAAATTTATCTACCTACGTATGTATGCATATTAGGTACGTCGTTGATCGTTGAAATTGAATGTGCGAATGTATAGTCACCGAGTTGTATATCAAGGCTTTCGGACAGTTTGCATCCGGCGTATCCTGCATATTCAGCATCGCATGTATCGTACATCTGCATAGATAGGCTTTATAGTCGGGATATAGATCATTATGATAACATTTGCTCAAAGCTCCGAAGCTCCGAGTACAAATTTCTTATTGTTAATTTTATTTGTTTGTTTCTCTCAGGCGTCGAGGCCTCAATTTTTCAATTTTCTCGATCCTCAAATCAATCTTCATACATGCTTTTCGATTATCATCGATATCGTCTTGATTTTATTCGACAGGATATCGAACGAGCTTTCAGAAGCTTCGATCTATTGTCACTGACGGAAATTACGCGGTCAATTTCTATAGTTTGATCGTTGATTAGATTGATTGTAATTTGAGTAAATTATTGTTCCCTACCGCGAACACTGAACATTGTGGTTTAATTATTTATTGAAATCGTTGAGAAACAAGAGATAATCAATTCTGCGTCGTTGCCGTTGATATAATCATGAAATTCATAGTCGAGAGAGATGAAGGAAAAAAAATTATACATAGATACTCGACGAAAATATATTTACTTATTGTTTTTTTGTTTGTCAATTGAAAAACAATTCGATAAAACAAGAAGAAAAAAATGATTCCTCAGATTCTTGAACAGACTTGAACGGAGAATCGAATTTTGATCAAGTTCTATTTCCAATAAAACTAGCGTGACTCGGGAAAAATATTTGATTCGATTTGACAGAAGTGAAGATAAATTTTTAGAATTTGAATATTTGAAAGAAGACAATAAAAATTCAATCAATTTGATTATTAATAATTTATCAGATTTTTAAGATATCTTGAATAAAGTCAGATAAAATGTTAGAATCATTTATAATTGAGGAGCTAATACGATTGATTGTACATTTTTTTTTTTAATGCTTCCATTACGATATTTAGTCAATCAAAGAACGCATAAAAGTATCTATTATAAAGAAAACTCTCTCAGCTATTGTATTATACCTATATAACAAAACAAAAAAAAAACGCATATTATTCG
Organism: Euura saliciscinereae; assembly: GCA_018420115.1. Lineage (NCBI taxonomy): Eukaryota > Metazoa > Arthropoda > Insecta > Hymenoptera > Tenthredinidae > Euura > Euura saliciscinereae. Next base: position 5,270 of record JAFFZH010015096.1, on the reverse strand, counting down.
CTATATCAAAATGCGTTTACTTCAAACATCACAAATTTAATTAATATATATCGTCTACTACTTACATTACCTAATTCATCATCATCATTTTGTCAAAGCAGTATGTGCGCGCTTTTTTTTCTCTCTTTTTCTTCATTCATACGAACCTTTTGATGAATGTATAAAAAAAAAAAGAGAGAAAAAAAGAAAGATACTACGAAAGAAAAATAATTTAAAAAAAAAACCTCTCATTAATGCGACTGAAAGCTTTCGTCAATGTAAATGGAATGTGGCATCCTTTAAAGTCCAGCATATTTTTGTGGCGTATATTATATACCTATACACATATATATATATTATGAATACATATATAAACGTCGTGTAACGTATCTCTGATTAAAAAAAAAAAAATGAACGATTCGAAACCCAGAAGTACATATTTATTATTGATTGACAGAAGTTGGTCCGATAAATCGTTGTATTCAGAGATACGAATATACGAGATTTTGTATAACCAATGGTTTAATTTTTTTTTAAATTTTTTTTCTTAGTATATTTGTAGATGTTTAGTCATGCTGTTGCATTTTTCTATAGCTATAGCCTTCCGCATTTTAGTTTTCTTTTTTTTTTCTCTGCCATTGGTTATAAAACGTGATCGAACGATCAAAGAAACAAGAAACCAGATTAGAAAAAAAAATGAAGGAAGGAAAAAAAACCAACTATTGATATCGTATGAAAAAAAAAAGTAGATTATCTATTTATCTACGTACCTAGTGCGTGTGTCCGTTTAAAATCTACTTTGATACACGTACAGGTTACGTAGCTTATATATTTAATCTTTGTTTTATCTTTGTTGGTTCCTTTATACCGTATATACAAATGATGCTGTCCATTTTGAATTTGATGAAACTTTTCACTTTATCAATATCGCAGATGTGATGTCGTTTATCGATCCCATATTATCTCCTCCTCTTGATCCACACAATGAAACACACGCACACAACACTTTTGTATTGCGATCATTACATAAATTAATGACTCTTTTTTTTTCTTTTTTTTTTTTTAATATCTCTCTCAAATTTTGAAACAATTAAAAATTAATTAAAGTGAATAAATAAACTAAACTAAATAAAATTCTTCCGAAATTTCAAGGCGATGTGTCGTTAATTTCACAAGACTGTGTTAATATTTTGTAATCTTTCTTTCTTTCTTTCTTTTTTTATCATACAGTTTTATTATAGAAAATTGCACGCTTTACACTTGGCGAATATCAAGATACCTGTGAGATACGAGGTTATTTTGTTGTCGTAATTATCCCTCAGGCTGCTGTGTGTTTAGTTAGTTATAAGTGTACATCTTTCACTTTTTGGACAATTTTTTTTTTTTTGGATTCAGAAATAGTGAAATTAAAATTGAACAAGACTTGAAATTTTGGAAGAAAATTTTTCCCATTCCTTCCTCAATTTTTTTTTTTATCTTGTTCCTCTCTGAACACATTCGACAATTTTCGATATATCTATATATACATATTCATACACGTATCGTATATTTGTATATAATCATAGATTTATATATATATATTTTCATTTGATCTTTTATCGATTCTTGATTCACTTCTTTGTGCGCTTCTATATCGCTGTTTGCTGCAGCTTTTATGGGTACATACGTACCTTTTTTAATTAATTAATTAATTGAATGGTTACGTCGTTACATGTTGATTCTATATTTTTGGTCCACAGGTTGAAAATTGTCTCTTCTTTCGTAATTTTTTCTTCAGCATTGTTCGTTATGGTTTATTTATTTAATTTTTTTTTTCTCTTCTCCCACATCGTCGCTATGATCCTCCTTTTCATATTTTATTCCTACCAAATCCCACACAACAAATCAATTCAATGAAATAAAAAATTAATACATATATAATCGATGTTCATTGATACACAATGTATTTCGATATTCATTGACTGCAACTGGTGAATCATTTTTCGCTGCGAATAGTTGCAGACTAGAAATTGACTCACGAATTACGATTAAGATTAGTAAAAAAAATTAACAACAATAACAAGAAATCTATATACAGGGTGAATTTTTAACTACTGAACTGACTAAAAGGTTATTACTCGATTTTAGCCAACTTCAGACTGTCAAGTCGTTCAAAATTCACCTTGGATTAATAATATTGCAACAATAATTGGCAAAATATGATACGAGGCTGCAGTTTTATTCGAAATTACATGAGTTTGTTTATAATATTTAGGCACACGCACACGCACACGCACTCGCTATAAGGGCCCCCGGTCGGTCTGTGCTTTTCTTTGTTTTAAATTTATTTTATTATTATCTTAACGTACGTTGAGCCTTGACGATGAGAACTGTATAGCTTATTGCGACTGGAACTTGTGTATATACCTATCTTGATTGAAATTTTTCTTTTTGTCTGGAATATTTTTCAATTTTGTATTTGGTTTTTTTTTCTTTTTTTTTTCTTCTGTACACCTAAATGTATATTTGAACGTTATCGCATACTACACCCACATATATATACACACACAGTATCACACTTCACATTCCACATTTACAATGAGTCTTGATGATCGTTATTATTAAAGAGTATTTTGTAATTATTATTATTATTATTATATTATTATTATTATCATCATTGTGTCGGTGTTTTCGTTATCATTCATTTTCACGATGCACGAATTAATATCGTTCTGCATCCGGCAACTCGCTGCAACACGCTAATTACAAAATGAAATTAAAAAAAAAAAAAGAAAAGAATCACAAAAAATAAAAAATAATAATAGTAGTTGATACAATATATACAATTAAATAATACACTTTTTATTAGAGACTGTTCATTTTATATTTGAGAAAAAAAAAACCAATAAGCTTTGTATATAACATAAATTATTATATATATTCGCTCAAAATTTATTTGTCATATAGGTTTTTTCTTTTTTTTTTTTTCTTAATAATGCCACAGAGCTAGTGAACGCTGTTATATTTATATATATACTATATAGAAAAACAAACACATGGTTCAGTCATATTCACCATTCAATCGAATTTTCAATTGTTTTTATTTTTTTCCAATCCAAAATCTTGATCTTTAAATAAAAAAAATTGTAATAAACAAAAACTAACTGAAAGTCATTAGCGTCAATTGCAGTCGCGAAAAGAAGAATGTTCAACGAATACAAGTGGATCCGTAAAGCTTTCAGACCCTGTCGCTCGTGATTTTCTTTGGTCATAATTTTTTTTTCCCCTCCTTTTCTTTCGCCCAGTGTATGGAATATGGGTTGTACCGTTGAGGCTAGTCTACGATGTTATATATATATATATCACAATGTATGTACAAACCCGTAACGTGATTCTTCGCCACGCGAGGGAAAGCTTTTTCCTAACACCGTCGGGTATCAGCTGGGTGTACGAATAAACCTATATGTATATGTATGTCCAAAGGTATAGCGTGAGATGACGATCTACAAGGAAGCATAATTATTATGTATATCAGTTTCTAACTGGCGATGAGAGACCGTAGCGGGGAGAAAGAAAAACCTCGAAGAGAAAATAAAAGAGATTTAAAAAAAAAAAAAAACAATAAAAAACAGACGGGGATTCGTGTCCCAGTTTGATTGAGATAACTGATTACACCTTCTTTTGCAATTTTTTATTTATCACAAATTACTCTCCGCGATTGATTAAAAATTCGCCATTATTACTTTTTCTCGATTAAATTCAGGATGAATTTTGGAATTTTCACTACAATATTTCGATACTGATTGTATAATAAATAAAAAAATTACCAACTAGCTAATTGATTAATTGACGATATAAACGTATTTCGATTGCGTGGGAGGGTGATTTTGAATCAAGAATAAAAAGTAAATGATACGGTACGACCCTGTTTTCTCACTCTATAATGTTATTATATACTCGAACAATTAATTATTCTTAATCTTATTTTACTTTTTTCTATTATATACGAACACGAACACGAGCTTTAAGCAATTAGGGGGAATATTGGATGTATATACTTGCAGCGTGCAACTAGCTGCGACTACACTAGTTTTTTTTTTCTTTCTTTCTTTCGTTTCCTGTAAAGTCAGGGGGAGAAAAGTTTCACCAACACACGATATAGGTATCAATTATTATATCATATAGCAACAATATGAGCGATATTGAGCTGGTAGAAATCAAAGTAGCTCAAATCAGAGACTCGAATAGACCGTTTATAGGTCAGAAAATCAAACACGGTCAAGGTATCGGACACTCGCGACTCGCCCTCGTTTATCTTTAATTCGGTAACGATTATACTCACGGATTTATCCGGACCTGTATAGTACAGAGACACTAAATACCGCTTTTCTAAAGCTCATTTATACCGCCCTCGCAAGTCTAGAGCCTTAGACTAATAGCTGTGTATCCGCTTGTCTTTATAGGATTGACTTTGACAAGAATTTCATCATTATTATTTTATTATATTATATATATTTATTTTTTATCGTTTCAAACATCGATTCAGATAATTATAGTAGCTGTTTTCGATTCAACGTTAACCACGACGTCACTATTCGGTATAACAAGCCAGTCGTATGTAGAAACTTTTCTCGTCACTTGAGACTAATTTTTATCCCTTTGGTTATTTTGACGATATTATTTGATTCAAATATGGCGCCAAAAAAAAAAAAAAAAATTGTTAATTCTTACGTCAACGTCAATCCTAAAGCGATTCTTTCATGTTCGATGATTATTAATATTGTAGACCTGCAGTTTAAATGAGTTTTTTTTTTATTTACACATTTTTTTTTTCTTCAACAAACTAGATTTCCTATCGATTCTTATTGTTATTGTTGAAAATTAAGAAGAGAAGCGTTATAATCGATATTTTGAATCTTCTATATCCCCCAAAAAGCACCTCCGGTGCAAAAACCTTTCGCCAAGTACATTAATGTGGTCCACCTACAAAAATTCACCGCAAAAAGTCTTCCACAAAAAATCTGTCTTCAAAAATGCCCACCAACAAAAATTCGTCTTCCACAAAAAGTCTTCCTACAAAAATTCGTTTTCAACAAAAGTCGTCCTTCAAAAAAATCTCTGTAAAAGGATTGATATCAAATACAACTACCAAGTACAAAAAAAAAAAAAAATTAAACCATATATCGTTGTGCTCATTCGCTCGCTACGCTCACTCACTCGATTGGGTTTTTATAATTTGTAAGGAGAAAAATTGGGAGCATGAGTTTCGAGAAGAGAAAATTTTCGAAAGAAAAAATCGAGGGAGTGGTACT
>JAFFZH010015094.1:30276-97773 GCA_018420115.1 Euura saliciscinereae | reverse complement strand
AACCATAGGGGGATCGCCGGCCTTGGTGCCTATAGGGGGCGTCCATTCATTACGTAAGGCGATTTTCGCCCATTTTTGCCTCCCCCTCCCCTTCCCCCTCCAGTAAGAAATCGTAAGACTTGGGATCCATGGGACGTGTGTATCATTTTCCTCGAGATGAACAAATGATTTTCATTCACAGAAAAATCGTCAATGACGCAGGTCAGCGATAACATTCCATCGAACACCATTGAATTGCTACTTTCACAATGGTAGCGGTCACAACGTGGTCTCAAACATTCTTCGAACAGTTCTACTACTTTACTTGCGGTCGGTACGCATCAGTATTTTGACCGACGTTGCAGTGGCAACTGTAGCCCCCTTAAAACATAAAACATTGTGTGACGACTTGATGATTTGATAAAACTCACACCACTTCAAAATGTTTTCATTTTCTATCGATGGGATTCTGACCTAAGTAGCTGCGATTCCGGCTTAATCAAGTGAACGGGACCTGACCTGACCTGTCCTAAGCAGCCAGAATTTCAATCCGTATAACAGCAATTTTGACCTAAGTATAAGCCACGACTGTACATGGGATGCCCTGAATTCTGACCTTAGTGGCAGCGATAGCCGCGAATCTGACTGTGAAAACCGTGATTTTGACCTGGATACCCGAAGTTGTGACCTGAATAGTCTGACCCAAGGAAATTCCGACTTACATAGTCTGACCTATGTAGGTGGGTTTTTATCCTATCCCCGAATTGACCTAAGTAGCCGATATTTCGACCCAAGTAGCTGGGATTATGACCCGGATGGCTGTGATTCTGACCTAAGTAACCGGTTTTTGACCTCAATTACCACAATACTGACCCAAATGTCCATGATTTCGACCAATGTTCACGTTTGCTTCGGTTCTGACCTAAGTAGTCGGGTATCTGACTTTCATTCACGAATAACTGTGTTGCTTCATTATTATTCACTTTCTTTTAGTTGAAATAACAGAGTCTGAATCGTCAGATATGCGTATAGTGATGTATATTCAAAGACTTCTCCTCAGATGTTCAAATGTTCAAAAATCGATTCAAAAATTCGGCTTTTTGCGAGCATCTGAAAAATTTTTATCAACGCAAGGCATGCATGGATGGTATCGATGATACACAGCGTGTTCCCTCCTTTGGAATATCTCCTCGCCTCAGAGGTTCTCCTAATCCATAAACTGGAATTTTATGTGAGCATCCTTTCAAAATTTCTCACCGAAGCAAGGCATTTATGCAGACTGTCGACGATAAAAAAATTTGCCACATCTTCCCGATCCAGACGTTCTTCTGATCCAAATATTCGAAGTTTTCGCGAGTCTCTTATAAAAGCGAGGCATTAGAGACACAGCGTGAGTCCCTTTTTTGGAATATCTTCTAGGAGATGTTATCCTGAGCCAAGAACTCGGATTTTTTACGAGCAACTTTCATTATTTCTCACCAAGACGAGGCATGCATGCATGGTGTCAACGATACACAACGCATGCCAAAATTTTTGAAAGATAGAGCCGCGCGCGTGCATACACCAGCTGCACACACAGTTTATGTTTGGGTCTCTATGAGAATATCTCTTCGGAATCCTTAGTCTTGAGATACTCGTCGTCAGATTGTAGATGCTGCACAGCTAGATGAAAATGAGACGATTAATTTCTTAACGTTCAAATCTTTGAAAGATTTATTGAAACTGTTTTTAATTTTTTTAATTTTTTTTTGTACAACTGTATATTTTCTATATAATTTAATATATTCAAATATTATTAAAAACAATAATAATAATGGTCTACAACCTACTTTATTATATTACATTATATTAGATAAAAAACTGTATAAAATAATGAGCTAGTATTATATCATATAAAGTAAATAATGATCTTAAATATAATATCTCTCCCATACGTATATATTTATAGTGGCATGCAGACTGAGATGGCAACGATACAAAATAGGTGATATTATGTCATATAAATTGACAAGGTTACTGGTTAGCAATAACGCAATAACGCTTTCCGTGATGAATTACCCGACAAGTCTTGTTCATACGATTAGTTTCGATTTCAGAGTTTATTGCTTCTAACTCATTACCATAATAAATTATCTTTATCATCATCAAATATTATTACTATCTTTTTCATATCGGCAACGTCTTACAACAGTGAGAGACAGACGCACGAGTTGTATGAACAACTGGTAGCCATTGGGGCTCAGCAATTTCGTATTTCGTGTCTTTGCACTTTCGAGATCGTACATTTGTATGGAATCAAATACCTATTGTATAGGACAGTGAGTTTAGATAATTTTTAGCATGATACTGAGCATCAAAACTTTGGAGATCTTGTTACCTATGTTATCTTTATACGATTGAACTCTCTACACAGACGGTTCTGTCACTTAAACATTGATACATATATACAATATACAATAATTCTGTAAATATTTATTCAATATTGTAAGGTAAAAACAATTTATCAGTACATTTATTAAGATACACAGTTCATGGCAGTGTTTTACTGCTGCAGCTTGAATACACAGTCATTTTTTTTCTTCTAACGGAGTTTAATAAGAAATCATTTGGTTTTCATTAGTCACTAGATTACCACGGGCTCTTCCATCGGACAAAACACGTTATATGCTTCAGTTTTCAAACATACGTCTTAACGAACGTAAAATATACAATTTGTAAGAGTGTCAATTTAGTCAATATGGCGAAGCTGATTTTTCGGTCATCTTTGCCAATTTACACGTTCACTATATAGTAACAGCCTTTTTGTTCTACAGCCACTCTTCTTGATCGTCTCTCAAACGTGAATGGTAAACTCCTGTCGCTCCTGTTCCTTTCTCTGCTGATATCTGAAAGAGATTTTCTTTCAAGACTTGGAAATTTTTGTCCTCTTGAGTGGATTCAATATTTTTCTGTCTGTACCTACTTACCTGGCAAGCATGGTTTCGATAGCTTCTATCGGTAGTCTACCAAGGCTGCCCCCATGTCGCGTAGCGATTGAGAGCGCGTGGCAATCTCGGTCGCATTCCGCCTCGCTCAATTCCCGACTGTCGCTGAATCCGGTTGGTGGTAACAGCGTCATGTCGTCCACCGAACTGCACAGAGTGGGTGAGGTAGGAATGAACCCGAGGGACTATTTGGAACTTCTACATATGTCGTGTTCTGCAATCACAACTTTATCGGTATCGAGAATCTTGTAACGAAATTCATTATTACACCGAAAATATCGATGGAAGATGGTATCCGATTAAAAGTCTCTAAGTATTGAACAACTAAGCTCGGTACACCGAACTGAAATTGCATGGGGGTGATTCAAGATGAACATTTTATACATGTTGCTTGTTTCGCCTATGAACGGATATCATGCTACATAACACTACACCGCAAGAACGACGAGATTAGGCCAAGAGATGAATTAGCACTATGTCAAACGCGATCTACGATCCTACTCTTTCGATGAACGAGGAACCTATAATTCTACGGAACACCGGACATTTTGAAGGTAACATACAGTCTACTGGATAATCCGATTCTCTAAAGATCGCGTCTGTGATAGTCTTTTTCACACAAAATTTGTAAAATTGGGCAACAAATTGTCAAATAGCTCCGCCATGTCCGGTATTTTAATTTTACAGAGGATTAATGAATAATTGAATGACAAAGATGGAGGACTTCCGTCGGTTGTACGGTGATCATAAAACTTATGTGTTTGAACGAACAAGACAAATACTGCAGCGAGTCAAGCTCGAGAGGTATAACAAACTTGTTCTTTTCTCGCGATTGTTATACAACCCGCCAACCGACGGTCCAGTCCTTTTCCAACAAGAAATTAACCACGATGAGATGAAATGAGATGAGTGCTATGTGGAAACAAACAAACCTTGGCTACCTGCGAGTGGACCTGGTTGGTTGCCGGTTTCGCCTCCTCGCTAATGGCGAACCTTCGTTATTTGATTCCGTGCTGGATTCGACGCCCCTCGAAAAAATATCTGCGAATTTAAGTCAGTACCTCCATGTGATTTAACGTGTTACGAAATCTTCGAAACTTCGCCCACGTATTGATTAAGATGCTATCTAAATGTCTGCGCAATTAGAATGGGACTGTCTGTTCCAAACTTGTCTTTCGGACGAAATTATTCGAACTTGTGCGGACCTACATGATATGAACTAGATTGACTGTCCCGGAGGTCGTTTCTTAAGCAACTTCATAAACTGCACTGTGTATCTTCCACTCTTTTTCAATCGCGCTATGAGAGTGAAGCCGCGACTGATGAATCGGAATAAATTTCCCGCTTATTTTCGGGGTTTCCTGGGACAAATTTAATAATAGAAGCAGGCCCACCTCTACAAGGTTTGACTGGAACTCTATAGCTGGGTCCAGCACATTCTCCGCAAGGACTGCCAGAAGTGTCGCTTCCGGAACCTTGCCTGCTTGATCGAAGCTTACTTTCTGCCTCCGCGATACTTGGGAAATACCGCTGTTTGTGCCATCTCGGTGTCTTCGACCTTGAAACACAATATTTTTACGATGTCACACTGTTCAATGGACAGATGAATTTGGCCTGTTTTAATCTGCCGAATCCACGAGTTGGACTGTGGTCCATTGATAAGTGTGTTTCTTCGTCACTACGAGCGCTGGTGTCGACAGCGGATCTTGTTCAAGTAATTGGGCGGTTTATGATTGATGATCGTACCTTTCGTAGTCGATACTGGATCTCTCATAGTCAATGATGTTGATGTCCTCGTTCTCCAAATGCCCGAAGGTCTTAAACTGCATCGTATAGTCGAGAGTGGCTGTTGTAACCGAACGATTTTCCCGTCCTGGCACACTGAAGGTTGCGTATGGACTTATCTCGTACATTTCTATGCCAGAAATAAGTGTCCAAATTAATATACTGAAAACCATAATTTTTCGGGGAATCATGTGATGAGTTCGAAGTGGCCATGTACACACCCGAACCAAGATCGTTGGGTTTGAGGTTGTCCTGTTTAACCGGGGAGCTGGTATAGACCTGGTGGTTCCGTCTGTTGTCTCGCTCCGCCGTAGACTTCAATTGGACGGTTGACATGCAACTGGACAAGTGGTGGGGCTGGTGGCCCAGCTGCTGCATTCCAGGCTGCAACTGCTGGGCCAAACCCATGCCGATCGGCTGCTGGAGCTGCTGCTGCGGCTGCCCGTTCATCATCTCTCCCAGGTAGCCGCCACTCTCTCTAGAAGACAAGATGAGAGCCTGCAGACGAATTCTGACAAAAGTTTGACCAAAGTAATGTCGCCGAATGTAAATGGGATCGGAAAACTGCAATAAACCAAGACCTACCTGCCACGTTTCATGACCATATATCCGAGCAGAATGGCGAAAGTGACCAGACCCAGGGCGCAACCGACGGGCACGATGATGTAGAGAACTCTGTTGCTGGGAACTCCCTTCGGCACATCGTTATCCATTACTAAATCGTTTGGAGGACCAATGCTGACCCCGCTTAGCGTTGTTGTGGCAAATTCCATCTGTGTCTCCGTCCCACCAGCATCATTGTGGGCGGTGAGTCGGAGACTGTACCACGAGGCCGGTTTCAGGTCTCTGATGATCAGATTTTCGGTTGCGCGATTCGCCACCATGATCCAAGATTCTGCTCCAGCACGTTTTCGGTATTCCACTGTGTAGTATGAAATTGGACAGCCTCCAGTCGGCCAGGATGTAAGGCTCAATTTCAGAGTCGTTGCGTTTGCGGAAATTATGTCTTTCTCTTTTGGTATCAGTGGGGCTGAAACACAAGGGAATTACATGCTTCTGTCACACCATCGCACAACTATTAAATATGTTGCAACAGTAAAATAGTAAATTACCACTGCCTTTGGTTGTGGCGCTGATAGACCCGCTGGGGTCTCCAGTGCCGACCCTGTTGTGCGCGGTCAAATGTGCGAGATACGATGACCCACACTTGAGGTCGCTCAATGTGAACGCTGTTTGTTCCGGGGATATGGGAATTTCTTCCCAGCCATCCTGATCCCGTTTGTAGTACAATATGTAACCTGTGAATAGATGCCAATAGTTTTTACCGTGAATCAATGAATTTCTATTTCCGCGTACAAGTAGGCTTACCTTGAATAGTCGCCCCACCATTGTTCGGATGGTTCCATCTCAGTCGAATACTCTGCGTCGTCGTGTACTGTAATTCCAGTTTTGGTGCACGTGGTGGCATCACGACGATCAGAGTATAAGTGACCGAATCGTCTCCGAACAAGTTAGTAGCGGAGCACGTGTAGTTACCAGCGACTGATTGCTCGAGGCCTGCAAACATGATGCGGGGTGAACATCCGTTCGGTGAATTGTTAAAGACTATAATTACAACGAAATTCAGTAAAACACGTGTAACGGTAAAATTTGCAGTCAATATATCACGAGGCATCCACCGACAATGGTCATCAATGTCCATATAGTGCAGGTCCTACACGATCATAACGTTTAAAGTTACGGTTGTAACTAGGATGGCGATTAGACTAGCCTGTGCCATTAAAAGTGATATGAACTGCATACCAGATTATTTTGATATGATTACAAGAGTCCATTGTTACCGACCACAGTTGGGCTGGTTATATCCATGCTTGTCTACGTGTTTCGATTAACTAGGGTCAGGCTGCATGCCAGTACTATATCCTTGTTACAACTCCTTGCTCAGTGATCGTGTGTCTCATAATTGCGGGGTAATTTAAGGAGATGGCAATCGGCTGGGCGGTTGATGAAAAAAAGTCGCCCCGTTTTCGGGATTGTTTTCTAGCTGATTATTCCGATCCTATCCGAGAGACTCTAGCGGCAAACCGGAACATTGCACATAACATAGCCCAAGAGTTTGGTAATTATATACGTTGATTCGCATACGAAATTGCGTTTGGTTGGTAGTATTGATTTCCTTGTCGAAGAATATACCATACTTGATACATGTGATTGATGAATATAGCCCAATCTTGTCATTTTTTGATAGTTTCGAAAGGGGTGATCGTTAGAGGCGGTCGAATCGCATTGGGTCATTTTACTCCCAGACTGCTCTTTCGTACTGTTTTCAGTCAATTGTAATATGCTTACTGTGAATGTTTAGGTGCCCCTCAACCGTAAGTTCGTAATGTCTTCCTGTCGTTATCTGGCTGTTCCTATGAGTCCAGATTGGTCTTGGGGTCGGGTTACCCACAACCAGGCAAGGCAGTGTCACCGAAGATTTCACCGGCTTCCTCATCAGTTGAGAAAATGAGGCGACTCTAGCCGGCGCTGTAATAAATGAATTATGCAAACTCTTATCAGCACATAAGTTTAGTTGAAGTGACAGCCTTCATCCAGGTGGACACATCGCAGGACGATAGCTACCAAAAATTATTGTATAACAAGTATCAATTGTAGTTGTATACATACCTCTGGTGTCTGTTGTTTGGGTGACGATGGTTGTGCGTTCGCCTTCTCCAAGCCCGGTTGTCGCAGTGACCCAAAACTCGTACAGTTGTCTGTGCAAGAAAAAAAAGTGATGTTGTCACGAGTGAAGCGTGTTCATTCGTCGAAATACAGCCCTTTGCTCACCTTTCTGTCAATCCTCTCAATTCCATGGTCAAAGTATCGCTGGCTGAAGACGGTGGGTCATGCATGGTGTGGGTATTGTTTCTGGTGGCTCCAGCCTCTCTACTGTAAACAGTGTAGAGTGCAACGTGTCCGTTGGGTTGCAGAGGTGGCAACCAAGAGACCAAAATGCTGTCTGCCGTCAGAGCAAGGGCTTTGATACCAGCCGGTGGACCGGGAACTGTTAACAAACGGACACTTAAACCTCATGAGCACAAAGGAACGTAAAAAGTCCAAGACAAAGGAGGGTTTATATATAATCTTCTCACCGTCCTCTTCGGTAGAGCAGTACGTGGCTGGGCTGAGTTCACCATCGCCGGCTCCAGTGTAGGCTAAAACCCTTATCGAGTAGTTTGTGCACTTATACAATGTGTGCAAGTACGTCTCTTCGCTCGAGGTTCGTTTAACTTCACCGACCGTTGATATTTCCACTGGTTAAAAAATGATCATATTTCAGAACATCCGGTTTGGGAGAGTGACTATAACTAGTTTCACTACATCATCGTACAAACTAAGATTACACACAACCTGGGTGTCTCGAGCTGTACAACATTCTTAATATCTCGTGTGAATTGAGACTCACTGTTGTCAGTTGGTACAGGTCTGTAGTACACTTTGTACCCTTGGATGACACCTCCGTGTTGATGAGCTGGTGGTGCTGCCCATGACACTTTGACGCTTTGTGACGATAGAGGTGCACATGCGACCTGCATTGGAGGAGCTTCCGGTACTGCAACAACAGATACGTAAATTAACCGTGCCTTCTAAATTTGTTCGTGGGTTTCGACGTGTGTGTAATTACCTCCTTCTTGGGTCGTTCCGACGACTGGGTTGCTCGCTGGTCCGCTGGCGATGCTGTTGAATGCTCTCACGGTCACATCGTATTTAGTAAACTTCCGAAGTCCGGTGAGCTGGATTTTAGTCGTTGCCCAGCCATTGACAGTCAGGCTTTTGCTCTGGTTTACACCAGAAGTTGAAGAGGAGTGTTCCGACCACGTAACTATGTAACCGAGAAGTTCTCCATTCCACATGTCCCTCGACGGGGCCTGAATATCCGATAAAGATCAGACGTCGGTAATTTGTTAGGAATTGAGGTAATTACCTGCCAGCTGACAACAAGTTCTCCGGGACCCGCACTCTGAACGTTGATGCTTTGCGGAGAGTCCATTGGTGCTGGAAAAAAGAGTGATCGTAAGTGCTGACGATCTTGATAAGGAATATTTCTTGTGTCAAACAGCGATACCTTCTTCTTGAGTCTTAGCGACGACGGAATCCGTCGGCGCACTAGCATCAATCGCGTTAACTGCAAACATTCTGAAGGTGTATGTCACTGCCGGATGCAGTCCTCCGACGAGTGCCATTTCCTGATCGGTACTCATGGTGTCGTAGTGAGTTAGACCTGGACGAAAGGTGGAAATCGGCATTAGAGCGTGATTGTCTTCAATAAATGGGACGTAATATGAAGCAACAATTAGTCGTGAGAACAATACAGATAATAAGAACCGTTTTGTGTTGGATTGGCCGCTCCGCCTATACTCGTACTTCCGGCGTTGAATGTGATATTGTGCGTCTGGGTGGGATCCCATTCTTCCGTAACGCTTATCCCAAGCGGACGATATTGAATGGCGTAATTGATTATAGGACTGTTACCGTCGAACGACTGTTTCCACGAGAGTCGTATCGACCGTGAGCCTATTTCTATAACTTCAAGCGCCATCGGCGGGTCTGGACGCTCTGAAATTATCCAAGGATTCGACGTACAGAAAGTCATTCGCTATATTGTACACATGAAAAAAACGAATTCAGGCACAAACCTTGGATAGCGAGATATATGAGATGCTCGCTCCTTCCGAAGACGTTGCTTCCGACGCATCTGTATACTCCAGAGTCCTGTCGATCACTGCGTCCAATTGTCAACTGTGACTTGAGCCCGTCCTCGGACTTGACTTGGCTGATGCTCAGGCGATAGTTGTTCAAATCGAGGCGATTGTTGTTGTGGGTCCATTGAACCTCGATCGGGTTATCACCGATGACGAAGCAGTCGAGAATGACCGGTTCGCCACGTCTTATCGTTACATTTTTACTCTGGATTTCGAATCTCGCGGGTTCTACGACAACGACGAAGGAAGTTATAGAATCGGTAGATTTTCAACATAATTATCGACTCACCGTTGACAGAAACGTAGATCAGTTTGTTCAGGCCGAGACCAATGCCGTTGTTTGCCCGGCATAAATAGTGCCCCTCGTCTTGTGGACCGGCTGAAGCTGTCCACAAAGAACCATTCGGTTGAATGGTTATTCTACCATCCAATCCGATCAGCGGTTGGAAGTCATTAGACGATCTTCCGTGACCTCGAAGCCACGTTATTTGCGGGGGAGGAAAACCCTTCGCCTCGCAATGCACGTTCAGAGGATTTCCAAGCAGTGCCGAGATGTCCTGAGGTTCGGATATCCATTGCGGAGGAACTTTTACCAGTAGTTCGGCAGTGTGATTTACTTTGGCAGCATGATTTGTTGCTATACAGGTATACTTTCCACTATGTCGTGATGAAACTTCGTGAAAAAGTAGAAGACTATAAAACGTTTGGACTTGTTCTTCGATCTGAAACAATTCACCCTACTTTTTTACACGCTTCATCAAATTCGGCTTTTTGAGATACCAAACTTTAAAACAGGAATTTACAAATTAAATTAAACATCAATTTTCAACGAAGGTAAAACAACTCACGTGAAGTGATGGTGGAATCGGTTCTCCGTCTTTCAGCCAGGTGAAGTAAATTGGAAGATCTCCGGATGTTACGCTGCAAGTAGCTTGCGCCCATTTGCCTTCTTGCAGGTTCTGGTCAAAGGTGAACGGGGTCATAACCGGGGGACCTGGAATGGAAATAGAGTCGATAAACTCGTTATCGAAAGCTTAGGTGCTTTCAACCCACGAAAGATGGCTGCAAAAATGTCTTACTTACTACTAACAGTGAGCACTATGTCTCTGCTGGCAGTTTCTCCAGATCTGCGTACAGTGCAGGTGTACGTTCCATTGTCGTTGGTGTCAACCGAAGTTATGGTCAAAAGACCCTCGTTCAACTTCTGTCTAATGTCCAACGGCAATTGAACTCCACTTTTTGACCACTCTACGGACGTTATAGGATACCCTGAGTAAGGACAGGCGATCGTTATATCCTTGCCGGCTATGGCTCGAACGGGTCCGATCGACCTGATGTAAGGTGAACCTGAAGGAAACAAAATCAATTGATGTAAGTCGTAAGTCCTTCAGAAGTTTTTTTTTCCGATGTCTGATCATTCCCATCGTACCGTAAATATTCAGTCTTGCTTTGTGCTCAACGCTTGCGAGAGCATTGACTGCGATGCATGCGTACAGGCCACCGTCCTCAGACCCAGCCGACGATATGTTGAGGTGGCTGATCACGTCGCCGGATTGATCTACGTACTGACCAATCGCGTATCTGCGGCAATATCACCGTGTTATAATTTACGATCATCATTAAATGGGGTTGATTGTGAGAAAAAAAGGGGCGAGTCACCTGTGCCCTGCTACTATTTCGTTCAGCGACTGGCCGTCCAGGAGCCAGGTGAAAGACGGCGGTGGAGAACCGGTCGCCGAGCACCGTAAAGAAACTGGACGTCCAGGGGTCAGGGCTTGTTCGATGAATGTGTATTGGAGCTCGGGGACGGTATCTGTGACGCATCGGATGAATTATTCAAAGTGATAGTAATGAGGCTGGAGTCGTTAATCATATTTAGGTAATGGTGAAAAGGGGCTTATCAGAGTTCCTGAATCGCCTAACGTCGTGAGATTGGAGCGAAGGAACTGGCCTTGATCAGTGGTAGAAAGATGATCGCGAGCGTCTAAATATCATAAAACTAACGGGTTGATCAGTCTTTTGATTATAGTTGCCACTTAGGAAAATTGTAATCGTGATTATCGTCGTTTGAATGGATTCGAATTTCTTTCCGAAACGAGACAAGTCACGCGACCGCGTGTATCACGTGCGCAAATTACGGAAGTTATACCTGTAGCCGTTTTCGAAGCTATTGGAAAATTGACCGTTTTAATCCATTAGGCAAAGAAAATTGTTCAGTAGACGTTCGGCGGTGGGATACTCATTAGCCAAAAGCATTTCGAGATCACTTCCTCGGTTCAAAGAAGGGACGAGAGAGGAAGGTCACGAGCCAAGGGATGGGAAAGAAAAGAAGGCGAAAAACAAGCTGCCAGAATGAACGAGGGAACGAAACAAAAAGGAAATTAAGGGGCGTTGTTGGTGCTGCAAAGTAGCCCTGAAGCCCGATCTTGAGATCAAGTTTCCGGTTCCGGTTTTTAGCTTCCCGTCTTTAACGTGACGCCAACTAGACTAGACCCTGATCCTTGAAGTAGCCTTGAAACAAAACCTTCGGCTTTGCCCAAGCTCGTCGTATAGGAGCTCGCGGTTACCGAGTACAGCCCTAATATATGTGTGTAGCATACACTCAGCGATAAGATACGTGTAATAATAAATGTATGAGTTTAGTAGCGGGAGCTTCTCAGAGTTTAGCCAATATTTTACTACCGAATTCACTTCACGCAAACTCACGAGAGTTGTATTCTTACAACCCAACCCTGGGAGAAAGATAGCTCTGGGGTTACCGGAGGGTAATCAATTACAACCCTCTACGTGAGAAAAATTTTTGATGATATTTATTTTTAAGAGGATTTAAACCTCCCACACCGTGCGATGTTTTCCTCACGATATTTTTCACTGTCCATTTCTCGAGGTTACTGTCTAGGGTAGAAACAAAAGAAAATTGGCACTTCTCCTTCAAAGTACGACAACTTTGTGAAGGACAAAGGAAAACCCGACCAACATTCAGGGTTCGAAAGTGAACGACCCGAGTTTCATTTGAAAAAAACATTTACTTATAAAAGCGTTGGCCTTAAATCACAGTTGTAGTAGATATTGCGAAAAAGGCCAATTCGAGGTGAAGGAACGATTTTTCTGCTGTTGGCCCATACGCAACGTCAACCGCTTTGATAAATTTGAAGAAATATTTTATGACCGTGAGATGGGTTCACTAAATTTCCAGAAACATGGTGTACTTGCGTTGAAATTGCGAATTGTAATCAGATTCACTTACCACCCAACTGGACTTCCGCAGTAGCTTGTGCGTTCTCCTTGTCGCTCCTGACCAAACATTGATACATTCCTCTGTCTCTACGACCCACGAAACTGACCACCAGGACTAATGGGGTCTGTAGATTAATCCTCGCATCCTGAGCCGTAAGGACGGCGACTCCGTCGTGCAGCCATTCGACACTTTCTACAGGATATCCTTCGACGGTGCAATTCATCGTTGCGGTTGCTCCGGAATGTACCGTCTGTAGACAACGAAGATTTCTATCTTGTTTGAGCAAAATGACTAAAAAAACAAACAAATATGTGTGTGTGAAGTATACCTGAATCTGCGGATGAATCCTAGCGTTCAGTTTCGATGTGACAGCCAAGTGAGTCTCTGCTCTTTGTTCTCCGAATTGATTACTGGCTCTACAAACATATCTACCACCGTCTTGCGCGTCTACTCTACGAATTTGCATCAGATCCCCCCAGAGCTGTATCCGACCGGATGATTCAACCGGAAGTAGATGACCTGTGCGATAATTGAGATACATCAGGATCGAGTCAGCCCCTGAATGACGGACATTTTGGCACCTGATCATACTGACCATCGACGTCTCTGTACCAGGTGAAAACTGGAGGAGGACTACCCTGCGCGGCGCAGGTGAGATGAGTGTTCGAACCTCTCTCGGCTGAAATTACCATCTGAGGCCGTTGAGTCAGCATGGGAGGCATGGACCCGCTTTGTTCTGGAGAAACATGGATCATAATGTCACTGTACCGAGTACTGAGAAGATGTATGGTCATACCTGTGACCGTCAAGGTTGCGGCATCACTTCGTCGACGTTCGCCCGTCAGAGAGTGAAGAGTCAGACAGGAATAGGTCGCCCTTCCGTCTTCCGCTCTGGCAGCCCGGATGTGAAGTTCGCCTTGTGACGTAACGACGAATCTTCCACCTTGAACGAGAGGAATAAGATTGTCGGTGAAAATCGTGGATCGATTGTTTAGGGTCCCCGAGACGCGGGACGGACACTTCGTTCTTCTCTTCCTTTCTTTCCTTTTTTCTGCGAATCAATTCTCCAATACACAGTTTTCAATTTACTTCCGGTAAACCCAGTGGACGGTGCCAAAGCTGGAAAGGCGAGTTAAGTTTATCTCAAGAAATTCTCATCACGCTTTTCTTCGCCGTTGGGTCCATCGTGCAGGGCACGTCCTCTACAATAATATCGTTGATTGAATGTACGGACAGACCTACGCGCGTGTTTTCCTCCAAGGAAACCGTCGAATAGAAGGTCCGGAATTTTTGAGAAAACTCTAGGGACGAGATGTCAGTATAAAATTTCTGTCAAAGGGGCTCAAGTTCTCATAAAAAATGAAAATATCGCGCGGACCACCTTTTTTCAGTCTGAAAGATTCCCGTGGTTTTCGACGATGTATTCTATCCGCGAGCCTTTCAGCAGTAAAGTATTGAAATTCTGGATAAATGTTCGAGAATAAGGCAGCGTAAGCCCGTAAGGTTTTTTATCCCGATGTCTGGTTGAGGGACGTCGGGGCAGATCCCGCAAGAAACGCCCGTAGAATGACAACGATGTGTTGTCGACGTGAAAAACAACGCGTGGGGTATAACGCGAAACAGAAATATGATTAAATGAAACAGTCGTCTCAGGGGGATAAGGGCGAGAAGATAAAGAAGGAACCGTATAAAAAGTGAAAAAAGCGAAGAAGATAGAATGAAAGGAAGGAATTACGAAAGGATCGGACTTCTTTTCAGTGACTGTTACGCGTCTCGCTTCCCCAAGGCGAAGCCTTTAAAAATAAGAAATCCTCAATCGCCCCGCCAAGCTTCGCAATCTTTGGCGTATCATCCAAAATCTGTAAATCGGAGCAGGGACTGTTTTATCTTGTACTTGAAGAGTATTCCTGACTTAGATTACATCAGGTCAAAGATGACTCGGATAGAATTCTGTGATAGCTACACATATCTGAAACCGTTGAGCAGTTACAGTTTTTCATACGACAAAAGCCGTAGGGGATGATGAATACTGGTTCGATGATTGGAAGTAGGTTTTGCATTGCGCTAGTTTGAGTGGTGTCGATTATTCAGGGGGGCGCCGTTTGAAACCGTTATTTATACCGGGGTCAGAATCAATAATTCGCGACTGGTGAACTTTGGCCTCGTGGGATAACGCCCGCAGTCGATAGACTTTTCTGAATGTCATGTTCTAAGGTGTATGACAGTCGATATTGACGCCTACTTACAATTCTAGTCCGTAAATCAATCCTAGTCGAAGAATTCGTTGACAGAATAGTTACGTGCCGAAACCACCGCCCTTAGCGTTCCAGGATTCTTGTATATCCGCGCCGTCTCTCCATTTCAACTATAAACTCCGGAGGGTTTAGTTTCCGTCAGAGTCTTCAAATACGTTTGCGAGTAATGAGAAATAACGAGGTTCAAAGCTGTTTCTCATATTCCAACGGGCATGAATTCCGATTGAACAGTTTATAGAAACCAGGTGTTGAACTTTCTCGCGAACTGAAAGTACGGCGATCAATTTAAAACTTTTTAACTGTTATGGGGCAAAGTAATGCGCGAGGGAAAGTAATATACAAGAGACGCTATTGACTGTGCCTAGAACGTGATGAAAATTTAACCTTACGAATCCTAGAAGAGTACCTCGAATATTTGTCCAGGATTTCAGTGAGTGTGGTATTGAATGAAATCTGTGTCAGAGGTGTTATCACTCTGCCCCAATTTTCGGTTAACGTGATGTTGAATTCGCAACGTTTTTGTCCTTCTCTTATGTCACACCGGGTTACTACTATTTCTTCCGACTTTTCCACACCCTAGTTTATACGATTTGAAAAATAA
The DNA here is from genome assembly GCA_018420115.1 of Euura saliciscinereae. Taxonomy (NCBI): domain Eukaryota; kingdom Metazoa; phylum Arthropoda; class Insecta; order Hymenoptera; family Tenthredinidae; genus Euura; species Euura saliciscinereae. Next base: position 82,183 of record JAFFZH010015094.1, on the reverse strand, counting down.
ACAGGGGAGATAAAAAAAGTGTTTCAACTATGTATGCCTTGCTGATTGAAAGCCAAAACTAGTGCTGGGTCCTTCGTTAAGACCGACGTCGGCACTTTATTTAATTGCGTAACCGTTGAGCGCTCGAGGGATCGGCGACGTCTTCCTAGCAGGTGGAAAACTTGCGGTAACGTGAAATTGGAAACGTAATTAATGAAGTGACAGCCGTCTTCGACGGCGGTAGGTCTGGAGCGTTGGAAATTAAAAAAAGAAGCAAAAAGAGATATACAACGTGGAAAAAAAAATTTTAACGAGAGGAAAACGTATTTCAGAAGTGATATTCAGTCGAGTTCTTATTTTTTTATCACGGTCTGGAGAGCGAACTGAGCAGGGCTCCAGCATTCGTCAAAAATAAATTCTAATTAACGAGTAATTTAGAGTTTCACACAAATTGGTGTATCGTTCTTAGCTCTGGTCATCATCGATTTCCTACTTCAATTGAAACTGAAGTGTTACAGGCACTGAATTAACGGAAATACAAACTACTCTCCGTTTTAAGTTAGTCCATTGAGTTTCCAAGGATGTCAACCCTGCGGAGAGCCTGTCAGCCCAAAGGACATGTGACATTGTCCGGTGGAACGATGGTGGAAATTCAAAAGTCGCAAGGTCTCCTTGGGGGAATGTAGCTGCCTCTTCGTAAAATTGTCTGCATGTCGGATCATTAAGTTACAGTATCAGCATCGTTGGACCGTTTTCTACTTTTATTTTCCGTCTGCTATCTCGTTTTAGGATTATTTTATCTCTTTTCGAGAGAAGGTAAAACTTTGTAAAACCGATCTCCGCGCTTTCGATCAGCCGTAAAGTGTTGAACGAGTAACACAACAAGTTTACGAACCGTGTTGCAATCACAGATTTCAACTCAATGCAAAGTTCGTTTGAACCGGTTTTAATAAGTTTTCCTTAAAGTTCCCTGTTTTAATTTCAAGAATCCTAATTAAAGCTACCGTTATTGAGTTCCGTATTTCTCTTTTCCTGTTTACCAACAACTGGAAGAGGGAACTCATCCCAGTTGAACAAGAGATACTATCACTCTTCGACGTATATAGTCTTCTCTCGCATGTGTTTCATGACCGAGTAGATTATTCGACAGACGACATACCTGATACTCGGAGGAATTTAATCCCAGAAGACCTGCGCTGGAATGAGTATGTCCAACATACACTATCTGGCAAATGAAATTATTCGTTACGATGGAGTCATATAACCGAACTAGCGCTCGTAACCTTAAATTAATCTCGCCCGGATGTCCGAAAGCAGAAACTGGTGATCTCTGCCCAGCAAACATAGACAACCGTACCAGAGACGAACTTGAACATTTTCTGAGGCACAAAACTCACCAGACACTATGTAATACGATTTTCCCGAGTCTGGAAAAGGGTCATTCGATTATTCACCGAAGCTCATGTTTCCTCGTCGGTCCATAAGGCAGGAAGAAGATAAAATATTTCTCCAATCTTTCGTGAAAACGTAAAAAAAGGATCACGTAATTTCATCGAAGTATTCCAAACGATCAAATTTCAACAGTCGACGTGTCACATTTTCCGGACGACGATGCTGCTGTTCTCTCACGAGTATCAGAATCGTACTTCAAACATCGTGATTCGATATTCCAAAAGCTCGTCATTCATATTCATAAGCGGCTACCGTGTAGCCTGTAGCTTTATACCTATGGCGCATCGCAATATACGTGGACCTGCAATAAGAGCCAATGCAATTATGTACTCAGTTAGAAAACAAACATATCATGCCACCACGTGACGTGATACGATCCCGACGTGTGACGTATCCGTGGCGTGAGTACCACTACCTGTTCGTATCATGCATACAGGAGCAACTTGCACCGGGTCAACATAAATATGTATGGGACATGAATGCTTAAGTGTAGTTGGGGACAGGACGACCCTACAAACCTTGGTGCGATCCACCTGCCACCTGCCACCCAGGTTGTAGGTACCTGATTAATCACATCCTGCAAAGATAGGTCATACATGTATATACACGTATCGCACACTACCTAGCAAGGCTCACGTTCACACCTGATGGTCATGCCCACTCTACGAGTCTGCGTGATAGTGGATAAGGTATTTGTCAAACGCGTTCGCCCCGATGCTCTATCATAGTGCAATTGCAGTCGACACTATTGATAAATGATCCTTCGCCGAGGGGCGCGTCTAATTACGATGTACTGCCTGGCGTGGGGGAGCAACCTTTGCACTGACAATCGATTAATCTGGGGATAAAATCCGCTATGAAAGATTCAAGAGCTGAGAAATGACATCTTAGTCTGAGAAGTGTATTCGCTCTGAGGCTTTCAGACACGTTCGATGGCCAGACTCAAAGAATATCTCCAAAGCAAAAAAGGAAAAAGAAAAAGAGAAACGAGATCACAGGAGCATGTGGTATTCATCAAGGAACTGGCTGTGGGATTAATTAGCCACGTAAAAGAGAGGAGCGGCAATTTCAATATCGGAAATAGCGAAGCGAACATGAGATATGAGAATTGGGTGCATGTGAGAACATTCTCGCACCAGACGTGCAGGGTCGAATGTATACCGGGCCACCCACGTCGTACAACGTGAGGGGATCGTTATACATAGATACGATGGTCGGTTTTGACTGCAAACAATGGGATGATATACTTGTGTACGTAAACCAGAATCAAACATCAGTACAGGGTGTACAGACAGAAATGGGCGTAACTATTTGCCTGTGAGTCTACGGAATACGGTTATGAGTCCTGCTTGGAATTTACGAAATCCTTTAGCTGCTATTTTACAAATTATAGCAATCTCGATCAAATGATCGTCCAGCAGGCATATTTCGCGGAGTGGCAATCATTTAGAAGTTAAACGCGATGAACGCCTTCAAAGTTGCCGTGCTAGTCAGTCAAGTGTCAAATTTGAAAATTCATAGCCTCACCCGGAACTGTCAGCAGTCGTGAACGATCTAGTGTCTAGACATTTCAAGGGTTCTCGCATTATCATATATGTGTGGAATACACACGACCTACGAGTCACACAGGTAGATCGGCTTTAGGATTGAAGCTTTAAGGTTTCTAAATGCGATCTGATCGTCAGATATTAAAACGACAATTTCATGCATTAAAAATCGTAATCTTCCATTGGGAATCTGCAGCTAGATGTGAGCCATTAACTTCTCTTCTCAAACCTGATATAATCGCGCTGTTGCATCGTCCCCATGAACACATACAACACGGTGTCATTTGTACTTGTCTCCCATTCCAAAAGAATTTAATAAAATTTCTCTTCCAGTTGAATGAAAAAGTTTACACCTAAAGTGTTTGTTATGGCTGTGAATTTCTCCCGCAATCCATTACCCACGGTGAAAATATATCGTTGCACCAGTGATATATTACTTCTTTTAGTTATTCGTGAGAGGAAAGTCGGAAAGATTTGTTTCATTATTGGTACGTCGATTTATCTGAGGACGAGTAATTTTCTGTACATCATTGCTTAATTTCAACCACAACGAATTATAATCGGAATGCAAGTCTATCCTTTTCGTTGTTATAATTCCCGAGTGTCGTGAGACGACCGTGCATTACGTGCTCGGAGCTCACCTAACTAATTCAACGTCCGAATTGCAGTCTAGTTCGAAAGTGCATTGTTCGCTAAATACGTTTGACAATGGATGAGCGTTACAGCATGAGCTAGAAACTCTGATACGAACCTAATGAAAGAAACAACTATAATTCGGATTTAATGTACCATTAATTTCAGTGTCGATCATTCTGGCTAAATCCTCTGGCAATAGATTTACTGGATCAAATTTTTTCGGGTAGCTGTATCGACGGGTCGAGCTCCATTCGCTGTGTTCGAGTAGAGAAAGAATTGTCACCTCACTGGCGGACATATCCGTTTTTTTTCGATTTAGGGAGAGTGGTACTCGCCGATTTATTTAATCGAATCTTGCTGAGTCATTCCGAATCTATTTCATCGTCAGATTCAGATTTTCCATTTCGTATCTCCCACAACTCCATCTCTTTATCCCCTTTCTTCATATTAACGTCCAATAGTTTACTCTGCGACTTGAATTTCCAACGGAAAATCGTTCGAATAGTGAAAGCTCTGCAATATCTACTTCCGTATCGATTTAGACAGACTCCGAAAAGCTCCAGGACGCCATTTTCTGATTTACATTCACGTCAATGAACAATAATTTTACACCAACAGTCGTTTCAAAGCGACAATCCAAGTATGCTAAGAATAAGGCTAGAACTCTAAATTTTACTTGGTAACGCGATCCCTTCATGTTTGACGAAATGCAAATGTAATCGGCTGAAGAGACCTGCGTGGTTTTGCGAGGGTGATAGGTGGAGAGAAAATGAGGAGAAATCGTGTCCCATTGAAAGGGTAGAATTGTTTCTTGATAACCTGTTTACGATCTCTTGAACAGTTTCCTACTACCCATTCCGGTAAGGCCGCAAGAATACGATAGCGGATATCAGATATTCGTACCACTGTGCCGTGCGTTGGCACGTACCCGAGGAGTCCGTTTGTCTCTATGTAGATGTGAAACACCCCGAGATAGGATAGCGTGGCTGTATGGAAACGGATATCCATTTCCATCTTTGAACATGTAGGTATATTCACGTCTGATGCAAACGTACGACGATGCTGACGTAATAGGCACGCAAAGTGGATATTCTGATACAGTATACATATTGAGTAATCCAACCAAATAAACACCTCAAATACCCCAAGATAGAGAGTTTAGATTCATGTGTGCAACTGGAAGGCAAAAAACGATTCTTGCATGAAGTCTTTGGCCTAGAAATTTCTGTTCAACTGATTCTTATGGGTCCAAGTACTTTATCGCAGCTGATGGAAACTTATCCCTATAAAACTTACAAAGAATCGAGCAAAGATTTTGAAACATATATTGTATTCATGCTTTTGTAACGAAAGAGACCGTCGCTGTGATAAATTGTATCGATCAGAGAGACTGTGTATTAGATTGCGGAAGAGAATGACCAGGACAGTTTCTGTTCTCGGTAAAGAATCAGGTCACTATCCCAACGACTTGAACACATCCTTCAATCTGTCTCGATTCATTAGTTCGTAACGCTTCGTAGCCACACACTGATTGTGAGCGTTCATTTTCCAGTTTTTTTTTCTTTTTATTGCGAGAGGATTCGGAAACTGAGTCAATACCGATCGATCGGAATCATCCTTCTCCTGCAGGGCGGACAATCCGATCAGGAAGAGCCACAACGCGGCACATTCGTCTGAAATGGGAGCCAGAGGCTACAGAGGTTAACGAGGTCATGGCCCTCGCCACTCGAGATGTACAAATTATCCGTAACGCACACGCGTGTATACCTCTCCGGTTATACGTGTCTGTCTGCGGCCCGTCAACCACGAGGGTCCGACACGTCAGTTACACGAAACTTGAAACCCTCAGTCCGCAGGGTTCCGTGTCCCCAACGAATTCGCCCCTAGATAGTCGGAAATTATTGCCAGATAACGTTCTCAGCTGGTGATTTGCACTCCGTGAACCTATCCCGGATTGCTGAATACACGGTTTTAAACTCACCGGTGTCGGTGCTGCCGGGTAGCAAAATAGCGTCATCGCGAAACCAGGAGGTCACGGTCAGGTGCTCTTGAACGTTCTCTCGCGCTGAACAAGACAACACTGCGTTGCACCCTGTGACCACATGAGCCTTGTTCACTCTCACGTCGTAGCCGGAGACGGTGAGCACTGAAAAAAATAAAAAAGAGAGTTAGTCGGGGTTTATCGTGGATGAGAATAGGATCAGTGTGAATAGGTGATAAAGATGACGCGTTGCACTGGCACGTGACTTCGGTCTGTTATATGGTCAGTCGGATGAGACTTGGCGCCGAGAAGAAGGATCACCGGACCATTTCGCCCCTTAATGAGGATGATGCCGTGGCAGAGAGATCAAGATTAATGATCAGGGTAATCCCTAATCCGATTCAATTACCCGTACCGAGTTCCTCCGTAACGTGAAGACGATCTGTTTGATAGATTTGGACTACATGGAAATTTTCTGTTCCATATCACGCGCGACTTCTGCCTCGGATCTACCTAATTTAACGCTTTATTTCTCGGTTCCTTATTCGCAAGCCCCGCATTTCTTTGTAGTCGATAATCCAGGCGTTAGTCGTCCACTTTGAATTACCATTTAATACTTGAAGTGCGCTCTAAAAACCGAGCGCTGACACCCCGATGCTTGAAAATGAACCTCGAAGCACTCCGACTGGAGGTGAACGAACGTGGATGAGACACATTTCCCTCGTTTAATGAGAGATGATAATTAGTACGTTAATTTTACTTATTTTCCATCCTACATGGGAATGATTCGTTCAGAGTAGTTGTCAAGTCGTGACGTACACAGCGTGACAAAGAAAGAAGGAGTACTACCATGGTTACAAGGTATGTATGTACATGACCCCGATCACAACGGTGCGAAGAATGCCGCATAGAATACTCCGAGTCCTAAAGATCAAAGAAAAACCCACTTCTGTCAGTGACGTGCTTGAGCCACCTTGAAATTGTCCACCTCCCTTGTTGTCTGGTGACTTCGCCATCCAATATACTATTGAATGGTTCGCTTGTCCGGACTATAGGGTGTCGATTGGAGCCTTTATGAGAGTGGAGCACTTTTATATGCCTCAAGTTTCACCTTCGGGCTTCGAGTGATTCGGATATCGCATCCCGTGGACGCATCGTGAGGAATATAATCCATGCTGCTGTTATTATTCAATACCACATACCTTCTTTCGCGACGTGATCTGATTTTATTCGCGGTGTCTTGTCACTCGTATCTGGTTATTATCCCGACATGTCTCGGATGATTGTACGGGGAACTACAATTTCACGTCGGATTGAAATCTCAGACAAGAGTATCACGACATTTCTTCAGTCTTGTTCCTTCTGTTCACGGGGCTGTAGGCCATCCTCCGACAATATCCGATCTTGTCTGGTCATTAAATGAGAAAAAGAGGTGGAAGACTCGAATTCCCAATAATCTTTGCCATAGGTCAGAGGGACGAAACGAGACTTCGACTGACTCGAAAGACCGCAGATATGGTGGGAATGGAAATCGAAGATATCCAATCCTGTCTACCTTACCGTGCACAATATCCCGCTGGTCCACATCTCCTATAGGAACGTCTATTCTCTATTTCCGGGAGATAGAAGGATGGGATGGTTTGGGAAATGAGACCCGCGTAAGGGAGAATAAGAATCCCCCAATCCCAGTGAAGCCTGGAACGGAGCGTTTGCTCGATTTCCTGTCTGAATCCTAGATAGTTCATTTACTCCTGGTGAGTTACAAATCGCTGCCCACCACAGTCGACTCACTGATCCTTCTCACATCGATTGAAGATCGACCCAGTAGAATATTCGAGATAAAATTTGTCCTGTACTGAGAACCACTTTGTCTTGAGGACTCGACGAGCGATGTATCGGTGGTATTTTCTAGCACCTGTATGAAATTGTAAAGAAATAACGGTTCGATTCTCAGACTCAATTTGCTCTCGGACCTTCTCCAGCAGAAATTTATTTTTTCTTAATAATACCATCAATTCTTGACTATGGGGTCGGGAGTGACTGCGGGAGCAACTAACCGGGACAACGAAAGCTCGTTTCTCTTTCTTCGCTGTGTCCCCGAACGCGGACCTAGATAAGGATGAAAAAAGTGAGGGTGATGGAGATTACTCGCGAGTATTTTCGCTTTATTGGATATTCGAGTAAGCCCGAAGCTCGAATTTGTTATTGGTTTGGGGGGGCACAGCCACGGTGTCCGATGACGCTGACGGTCTCCTCGCGTTCTTCAGTTTCAGCGTTCGATTCCCAGGGCGAAACGGATCTGAATGAATGCGAATAGACGAGCTTTTCCAGCGAAGGTATGGAGGCAGAGCCGAGTAAAAAGAGTATAAAGAGTAGCCGTGGATGGGGGATTAAAAGCAAGGATCCATCATCCCTTCGATGTGCAAGAGTCGGGGCGGAGTTTCAGCTCGCATACAGATACTCACGTCGACGAGCTCCCACATGACTCGACGTTATAAATTTATGCATACGTTCAACGCGTTTGATGAAGTGGTCTTGCGAATATACACGTTGATACGTCATAATATATTGCAGATATATTCCCTGGGTCATATTATTCACATCATCATGAAATTCTCAACACATTTGCATACGGTGACTGGTTGATGCAGCATCGATTTTACGAGGCTTGGTTCTGCTCCGCGTCTTCTTTTATTCCTCAAGATAAATTACGAGTTATGTCCGTAAATGATCACGTGCTAAAACGAGCGACATAAAACCGACCCTACATGACGAAGTGGTCGAGATGAGTAGCTGGAAGTGGAAGTATGAAACTCGTTGGGAATAGTCGCGATAAATCAAGTCGGTCCTCGGTATGTCGGGTAGCATATGTTATGGGATTTGCAACGGACCGTGCAAACAGAAACGTAATCAAACTTTGGTCGAGTATACTGATCGCTTTTTCACAAAGTTGGATCTGGCTGCGGCATCCCAAACAGTTCTCGGTTTTATTGAAGTCCCCGCGATGTCGGGTCCATAAAACGATCCGGTCCTACACCATGCATGCACAACAATTTGTTCCCTAAAATTATTGGTCAGTGGCCTGGATCAGCGCCATAGATTAGTAAACGTAATTAAAAGAGGTGTTAAATTTGAAGCGCGCCGCGGTAATTGCAATTTCTGCTAAAATTCAAGCGCTGCTTTGAAAACGTTCGCGTGCTGGCAGAATAAATCTTTTTCAAGAGTGTCTGCGTGTTCGGTGTCGCAGGTTGGTGTCATCGGTGTTCACGGTTTGATGGGGTTGGTGAAATTGAGAGCCACTGCCGAATGAAACGGACCGAATGAAATGAAATGTGCAAATGAAGCCAATATTCGCATCAGCCAGCCAACGATATTTTCCCATTTCACGGAGCTCCTGCTGCTGCCTTCATCCACGCGAATTCCTAGGAATCGGTGAAATTGACTTTACCTGTGGCCCCGTTTCTCTATTTTCGTACTTTTCCCAGGTTTCTTGATACACGATCCGCCGATCCTTGAGCATTTTCATGAAATTCCGTGATTGCTAACATGCCACGTCATATTTGGCCATTATTTTAATTGATTGCTGTATTCTGTGCTAATTCCAATCTTGCTCCATGCTCGAGCTCAACGTGTACGAAGGGTTTTGTTAAAAGGTAAATAAAGCTTTGAAATTGAAACAGCCGCTAAGCTAACACCACGTCCTTCCTGGAAAAATATGTATGAGATGAAAATTTCCGCAGCAGGCCCAACAAGCGTATGCGAATTTGAAGCACATGATTCTGTAAAGGAATCGCGTTTTTCTGATAGGTATTCCATATTTCTCACCGACTAGAATCCCCCAACCATTTACATGGAGATCCGTACTCGCATCTTAAATTCAATTTTTATGCTAGAGAATTCAAACTACGTACTTCAAACTGTTGAAATTTTCATATTCGGTATTTTCATTTTATCCACAAAGCTTTCGCTTCGTAAGCCCCCCTTCAATAGTACCTACTGCACCTTTTCTCCTTTACTTCCACATATCAGGAGTTTCAATAATCGATATTTGGCTGAATCAATTGACTCCGGCTATATCCTCGTCAGAGTTTTCGCCATCGAGTCAATTTTGTAGGAATAACACGTGCCTTGTGAGGTCCGTGACGCGAAATGTAGGTGTAACAAAACGTGCTCGCAGATATCCAAATCAGAAGTAAATGCAGTGGGAAGCGACCCCAGGCGTAGGGAGACCTTGAATCTGTGCAAATGTAGGGAGATAGGAAACTTTGCTCAATATTCACAGTCCAGTGGTTTTAGCCCCATACGTATAAAAGATTGAAGGAGATGCAAAGATTCAACGATTCGTTTGATGTCCCATCTAAAGCCCAGCCAGTAATGCTCCAGATCGTTGTCCGCGGTTGGTCTACTGAAGGACAGTTCGCGGTAGCGTGAAACGATCAATATGGTGGCAAATTGCACTTACTGGGATTATGCAAATCCTTGAATATATACATATAGTACCAACTTCAGGGAATTAACGCTGGACTAAGCACGCAATTTACCCTTGTCTAAAACTGTTATTTCTCGTCACTGTAGCTGTAATGTCTTATCATCCTGATACCCTCATCAGAAAAGAAAATTCGATGACAAGATCGAATCAACGGAAATTCTGCTTTGTCACCTAATTTCTGTTACTCACACCTTGCAGCGTGCTCTTTGAAGGTGATTCATCCGACAGACTGACAGACTGAAAATTCCTATCGTGAACTCTTTCAGAAAAGTATGTCACGTTATCATCGGTGATCTGGAACCCACGAGACTCTTGAGATAAAGACTCCAGCAAGATAAAAACTGCGGTAACCCATGTTCATATTCCTTAATTCGAAGGTATAGGATATTAACACTAAAATCTCTGAACGATGAAAAGTAAGCGTTATCCTGTAATCCGGGGGTAATTCGGGGAGGGAATATAGTGGATAAACGTTCAAGTACGGTTTTACAGGGATAAATATAAAGCGGCAACAAGACTTTAGCTCCACCTAAATTCTCAGCTCTATACACACCCTTTGATCTGTGGTCTGGTTTATCGCGGTGTGGGTACAGGGGGGGAGCCTCGAGTGAGGGTTAAAATTTGAATGTTATCTGTGTTACGTAAACTGTATTGCCTTTACTCCTGCTCCATCGACCGGTTCCCTGTTTTGGAAATTCAAAGCGAAGCGATTACAGCAAAAGATTAAACGACGAGCCTATCCTATCGCTGCAGTATATGACTCTGTGCTTATCCAGGGGCTCGGGAGCCCCGAACTCATCAAGACCGTGGCATAAGTGAGTGGAAGTGAAAGCTTCGTGTTTTCAGAAACTCGCTGTATCAGCTTCACTCCATCCTGATTCCTGACTATACCGAGATTTCAAATTCCGAAACATCCAACGCAGGTGCGCCCCAGAAATTGAACCCTTTCCTTGGCATCGAACTACGAGTTGTTTTTGCTGTTTTCTCCTTCATTCCATTCGGGAAAAGGCCGCGTCGGATGAAATGGAAAAGTATTGTTCCGTCCGAGGTTCGCATCCTGTATGGCTGACTTTTTAATCAGTGTAACAGAAGAGTAGAACTGTGAAACCATAGCTTTGTTCGATCAAGATCCAAACCCGTGAAGCGGACCTGCGTTATCGTTGATCACCCTTTTCGAAAGATCAATTTTTCAAAAGTGACAACCCCGAGGGAAACCCTTTAAATTCTCTGTGCACAAGGTAATATTTTTCCAAAGGGTTTTCCCGACAATAGTTTTACCCTAAAGATAAGCTCTTTGGCCTGGCCACCAGGGTTCTGCTGATGTCATTTCAGATAACCTTCATCGCTGCTTCTTGTGGTCATTCATGCTAACTTACAAAGGGTTCACATACTCAGCGTATATACTTACTCGTGAATAAGTAAGTACAATTTTGTAAAATTTGTATACCGCGTAGAAGATTGACGTTGTGCCATGTGATTTCTCAAGGGACGGAAGAAAAATGATCGTTTTATGAAGGAAACTCTTTCGTCGCGAGTACTTTTCTCGGGGTCTCTAACTCCCCCACCCCCCGTTAATTAGTACCTACCCTGTGTAAGTTTGTATTTGAGACGAAGTCGCAGAGTGCTTAGATGGAGGGTGAAGTGTAATACGAACGAGTTGTGAGAAAAAAAAATGTTGATGAATACCTCCTACGTTTGTTTAAATAATTAAAAGCGTAATTACTACTAGGCTGGGGCGATATTTTAATGAACCCCGCTCTTCCCGCTCAAAAGCCCAAGAGCACTGGCGTGACTCTAGACTTTAGAAATGGGCAGGGAGGCAGGAAACGAGCGAAAAACTTTTCCAACCACGTCTTTGCTCGTCGATGCTGAAAACGTGAAAAGTAGCAGACGTGACCAGCATTTCTTTCAGATATACTTTATACGTACCAACTTGTCTATACCTACGTGTGTATAACTTTTAGCCTCATCACTTGATCCTCATGCGTCTGATGCCTATCACGGCATACTTTATACATTTCATACCGAGGTACCTCAACCCCTTAAGCATCGAAGCTCCCAATTAAAAAATCCTAGACTCACGGCCTCTAATCCGGTCAGAGGCTCAATCGTGATATTAAACTCGAGAATTTTCACGTCGCAGAAAGTTTTTATTACGTTTGCTCTGATTTCATCGCGGGCATAATTTCGGCACTGTGCTCAAACATGTTGGATTGAATTTCGATGCTTGTCTGAAATCTGTGGTTCCCTTGGTTGTTAGCTGACAGAGAAAGTTTACCAAACCGCGCTGACCGAACAATTTGAAGGTGGATTGAGCGTTTTTTGTCCATCTACGAAAATGCCTTTGGGAAAGTTTCAGGTCCGCCCAGACGTTACGGAAAATCTACTTTTCGCAGTGAAAGACAGTGCACAGAGCGTATAAAGTTTCTTTTCCTAAAACTGTTTCTGGACTTGTCTCATTGCTGCTGGGTGGGTTTGAACCATCTATTTTTACCACGTTCAGTATCTATCCCCACGTCTTTCGAAAGAAAAAAAAAACTTTTTATAACTTTCAGTGTGTACGTGGGGGGCTCAAGATACCGGCGACGATGGTTGCGGCGGGAGAAAATCCGGAAATTGGCTTCATCTAGACGGAGAGGGCACATAATACGTAAACCTCCATTACGTCGCTACGTTCCCTGGGTAAGGGGCATTCGAATGTGTCGAGATACATTCTCAAACTGCTAAATTGAATTTCAGGCCGCATGAATATCCCGAGGCTAAAATTTGCATTTTGTTATAAACTCGACCCGCGGCCAAAATCTCATCTATACGAATCATAATCTCCTCAACCCAACCATGAAATTCACTAACACAAGGTGAAAGGTAGAGTTGGTGATCATTCGACGATATATCGATTTTACTTTCTACCTTTTTTCAGTCATATCTAGTCACGATATTCGAAATCTTTCCCTGCGTCTCAATAACTCCCATCATTTCGAATGTCATGATGTTCCTCTTCTTGGAAAACTTCGCAAAACTATTGTATGCTAAGGGACGCCTGTCAACAACTCGGACACGTTCTAAATTTGTCCCATTGCAATTAATGACGAAATAGACGGAGGCTGATTTTTTAAAGCTGACTTCACAATTTAATGCAGCGATCCTAAAATAATAGAAAGAATAATTGAATAAAATTGATGATCAATCGGAAACACATCTGGGAGCAGACTGAAAAATGTGTCCTATTCTGCTTGAGGGTCGTTTTATCGCGAGGTAACGTTGCAGGATATAAAAAGTCTCATCCCTTAATGGAAAGTTTATAGTTTCTAGTACGTACTCGCGACTGTAAACGGAATATATAACAGCCACGTTCATGATCCCCTGCAGCGACCGAACCCGTTAGTTTAGTTAATTCTGACCGACGATTTTCGTTCGCAGATTATGAGCGGAAAATTCTGGTTTAACGAAAAAACAAATTAAAAATGTTTTAATTAATTTACTCGTTCTACCGTATAGCGAGAGACCTGATACCGGTAAAAAGGACGACTCTGACTTTCGATCATTTCGTTCCGTTTCGTCGAGTCCTTCGAGCTATCTTTTTTTTACTTTTTACAGAATATAAAATGCAGCAGAATTCACCAATGCTGCTCGCTTTTTATGCTCGTATACCGATAACTCGTGCCCGCCTCTCTCTGCTCGTTGAGTAGATAATAATTGTGAAAAGATTGTAGTATTTTCAATCAGGGTTTGACGTTTTGAATCGTACGTTTGTCTCAAAGTTTGAAGTAAAGGGGCAGTATTCCATATTTAATATTTTAGTGGATGGTGCGAGCGTCCTACTTACAGACCCCGGTTTCGTTTTTCGTCTTTCACATTTTGTTCCCATTTTTTATTTTCCGTTTTTCATCAAGCTAGTCGACTCTAAGTTCTTCGGTTCCGTACAGATTTTCTTTTTTGTTATTTCATCCGACTGACGGACAGCGAGGCATGTGTAAGTTTAGAAAGAAAGAGAGGAGGAATCCGCACCACGAGCTGGATGAACGTCTCGTTTCCATATTCTACATTCCATATTGTAGAACAGAGAAATGCGGAGGATGGTGAAACTGGCGAACTGGAACGCGTGAGTCCCAGCATGTAATAAGAGAGAAACTGCACGCTGTACACCGTGTACCTTTTTATTTTATTTTTCTAATGAATGAGACACGAAAACAGGGGAACAGATCCTATCGCGGGACTTGAGAGTCAGTGAAAAGAAGAATGGCCCGTTTGTCAAAGAACATTTTGAGACAATTATAATCAGTCTGAGTGGATTATTCAATTTTTGTACGTAACCCTTTTTTCTGTATGCCTATTACGTTTGATCGTTAAAATGATACCGCGAAATTAGGATAATCATTTCGTGGGATTCTATTCACCCAATCAACGCGGGCTGAAAAGTAGCTTTGAGTCGGTAGCTGATTGAAAACACATCAAACGCGGTTTATGAAACTTGAACAGTGTATATACTTTACGGTTGAGAAGTTTTCAAGGAAAATAAACACAAAAGTTTTGCTTGTGTGCAAGCAATCAGGATTATTAAAATCATATTTCGAATACTCGTAGATTGATTAGTCGATAAAAAAAGTTTTTTATTTCAAAATGAATGCTTCGATTCGTCACCGAATTATGGAATTGAGGGTTTCCGAATCGATTTCTAACAAGTCAAATCGATGGGAGTATTGTTGAGAAGTCGAAGTGTCAGACCGCGAATCTAATTCTGTGGTGAATTTCTTGGGGTTCTAGTAGCCCTTAATTTCAGCCCCTAACAATATAGTAAACACGGAGATAAGAAATGAAAATATTATTAATAATACTTAAGTTTTAAGACAGCTATTTGGTGTAAAAGCTTTCTCATCGAAGTAAAGCATAGGATTAAGTGCACCGGTATAGCTTTCACTGCGAGCTTAAAATCACCCATTTAAATGGTAGCTCACGTACACCCAGGTGGTAAAAGTACTGTCCTTTCTCCCTAAAGCTCAGAATCTACATGCATAACCACGTCCAATATATTTACGAACTTCGTTACGTTTTATAGATCCGCCACCGTCCGATAAATTGATAAGAAAAAACCGATCAAAAATAATCCCCAGAAAAAATGTAAGATCGGTACCGTGGATCGAGTGAACGATGAATAATTCTAGTCTCAATTTCATCATGTATTTGTCAATTGTTATACCGGCCCTTTATTTTCATTATTCCCAGTTATTGTAGCAAATAGATTTGTAATGTGATTTGGAAAAAATAAATAAAAAATTAAGATGAAGGCTTAGTGAAATTCCGTCTTCTTCGACTTATTACACAAAAGCAAGAAAAAGGATTTTGGTTGAGGAAATAGCATACATTCAACTCATAATGCACTCCGTTACGACGTTAGTAATTAATGAAAAGCACTCAGGGAATTCACTTGAAAAGTTTAGTCCCGTTGAGACGGTGACTCAAGGAAAGACGACTATTTTTGTTTTTGTCTCTCATTAAATAGTTTGAGAGCACATTGCAGACTTTGAGACGTATAACTATATAAGTTTTAATTCACTTTCTTCGTGGAGTACTGTTCTTGTTTCTCTGAGCTTGCACGCGGATCCTTGGTTGATATTCGATCATTGCTGAGTGAGTTTGAACAGAAAATAGAAGTACCGAGTACATTGAAGATCGGATTACCGGAGAAAATAGTAGATTCTACAGTACGGAGTTTCACCTTTCGTGAGGCGGTCTGATTTTTATAATTGAATAAACAATTTCTTCAGTGTTGAAATTCTCTGAAAATTGTATTCAGGCTCGCTGTATCGGATCCACTTTCATGGAGCAACAGTGCCGTAATTGAGGGATGAATAATTGAAAGAGTAATTGTCGAGAATCGTGGCCTTCGTCCTATATAAACTCGTTCCTTCGCGTTATTCGGCCTCCAATTTCACTTGGTAGTACCTGTGTATGTATACCGAGGAAATATCTCATCGAGATTATGAGCTAACCCATCCGTATAACTGAACCCACATATTTGGTCCATGCGTATTCCGAGCCTGGCTCATTGTAATCTTGCCTCGAGGGTTTTCTTCCAACTTCCCCGAGATACTCAGTTTCCGGATGACACGATATCGCGATAATTGATGAAAAAAAAGATGAAAAATCGCGAGATTGAATCAACGGACCATTAGTCACGCAGCCCGTCAGCGTTACGTGTTCGTTAACAGTATCGAACGTGAAATTTGACTGAAAATACGCGTCCCGGAACCGACCGCAAAAACTTAATGGTTGTCCGACAAAAGCCAGGAATGTTTGGGGCTCAGACTCGAGATTGCGACAAGAGACAATAGCTCTTCTGCACCCGAGAGCCTCCGGCAGGAGGGTAAGAAATAACGCTATTGGTATACAACAGGGACCGGGCTCGTAGTTTGATGTTAATTGCCGTTAAGTACCTACCGCGAGTGCTGATCACGACTCGGAAAACATACCCGAGGGTAAAACCTGTAATTCAAGACGTTCAGGTTTCCAAACGCTACACAATTATTGCAGATTCAAATTGAGGGATCTGACACCCAATTTGGAGTTATCATAATTATCTTTACTTGCATACCTACAATTATTAAACTAATACTTACTAATTTAGATTTTTGTACTTTTTGTTAAATTTTGGTCATCAAATGCGTCAAGATATGACATTTTTCTGTCCTCAAATCATTATGAGAGAAGATCGAAATATTTTCCAGGCAAATTGGGACAAATGCCTTCGAAATCTGAATTAGGTGGCGAGGTAACTTTCCGTTCTGTGCTCTAAAAATTTTCAACAACTCAAAGAATCTCATAATTTCAGAAATACCATGAAACCTAATGTAGTACCGTTTTCTGTTATGATGAGAAAAACCAAACCAGGGAACGAAAATGACGATGAAAACGACGGAGAAAGGAGGAAGTTACTGTAATCACCCGTAAAACGAAAAGTTGAGTTTTCAGTCAATCTCCACGTTCTGAGGTCTCGAGACTCACCGCCGTCCATTTTCAGTTGGACGTCTGGGTGTGTGTATGTATGCTATCAAATTTTTTTATCCAACGATATCTGAAGAACGAGAGATCGGATTTTGATGAAATTGGGGTCAATCGAAGCGACTTTTCCAATACTCACAACTGATTAGATTTTGGCTTTGATTGATTCAGCACTTTTCGAATTACTTCAATAACAACATTCCAAAAAATAAATTAGAAATAATGATAACTTTGAATGAAATTTGGTATCCGACGTGTTTTTTGGATCGTTGATCTCGAATCTGAGGTCAAATTTTCACAATTCAAAATGGCGAATTCATTATCGTGAAAAAATTAGATAATATTCGGATTTTGATGAAAATTGGTACCAAGATTCGCAGGATTTGAAACTGCGAATCTAATATCCTTCCCAAAAACTGAAAGTGATCGCAGTTTCATTGGAAATGGTACCTTTCGGTTTTATGAATCGAATTTGTCATTCAATGATGGTATCCTTTAATTAGCACAAAAATCAGGAAGTTCAAAGGCTGGCACACAGGCAGCCTAAGTCAGCTTGTCTGTATAGAATCATTATTTTTTTTATTGGCTCAATTAATTAGTGAATTGCAATCTTATTTTTTTTAATGAAAATTTTTATCTATGAATAGAATGACGCCACTACAGTCTACCAACAGATAACGTGCCTCATTCCTGTCGCAATGACCGACAGAATTTCAGGTTCAACCGAATAGCCACTCGCCCGATCATTCGACATTAATTGCATCGTTGAAACGCGATTAAAGTGATATATGCAAATTAGTGGTCATAATATGATGCAGTTTCGTAACTTGTGAACCGTGGAAGTTCGTCGAATGGTATAACGATGATTGCGTTCGGCTTCCTGCTGAGTAGGATTTTGAGAGATTATCTTGAATTTCATAGGATCTAATTTGTTATACTTTGACTCACCAGCTCTGAGGGTGACTTCTCTGGAGAGAACAGTACCGATGGAGTTTGACGCCCTGCATCTGTATCTGGCACTGTGAACTTCTGCCCGAAAATCTTGGGCCAGAAATGGCGGGAAGTAGAGAGTTCCGTTTCCGAGAAGTTGGCTGAAATTACGATGAAATTACATTCAATGTTTCACTGTCTGCAATTCAAGAACTTGACTTTCTCTCATTGTTTGCTGTAAGTGAACGTGAATTTTGCTCAACGTAGTCTATGCAATCTTGATTACGTTTATTCGATTATTCAGCCCCCGGGTCTCTCAAGAAACTCGAAATACGATTCGCCAATTGTTTTCAGAGTACTTTACGCAACAGATCCAGCTAAAATCTGTTTGACATACGTCCTACCGAATTGAATTTTTTTCCTATGACGTTAAAATGTTTTTCACCGGTTCTCGAGCGTTTGATGAAAACCGACGATTTTACCCCATTCAGCTAGTTTTTCCGCAAATTGTTCATGGCAGATTGTTCGATACAGACTTTGGATGAACTGCAAAAAATACTGCGATTAATTGAACCCCATACCCGGGTGGAGTGTAGAGCTACATTTCTGTGCAAATAAAATCTATTGTTTATGATCGTTCCAAGAATGGGATAGAAACTCAACGAAATTAAATTAAAAAAAAGTTGCCCGTGTCGAGTCGGGCAGAAATGCTTCAGAGAATTCACGAGCTTCATATTAAAATCGTGTTAACATTTCAATTGTATTTGCCGATGTGAATGATGCTCGATATGGTCGTATACACACATATCAAGCTATCAGCTATCGGTAATTCGACCGGAAATTGAGATACTCTGAAAATGAACGTTCAAATGCTCAAACTTCGGTATATCCCACCTCGGCAAAGCCAGTCTCTATATAAACCTCAGTTTCAAAGCGATATTCATTTTCATTTATAGTTATTATATGTATTTCCCGCAGTTTATTCGTTACGCTGGTTAGAATCAAAGACCATAACATCAAACGGTTTGAAATTCATATTGCTTTACTCCAGGGATTATTGGATCCAATATCACGAGTGAAGTAAACTACATTTCAATTATAGAATCGTTGATGAAGTTTGTACGGAAATAAGTTTCCTGGATGCATTCTGTATCCCTTCAATCAAATCACTCGAGTAGAAAATAAATAATAAATAATAAATATTTAATGGTAAAAATTTTGTCACTTTAGAATGGATTATAGTTACTTTCAATTCATTGCTGATTTTGCGACATTGATACATTGATTCACCTATAAAAGCCGTCGATCGTAAATTCGAAATGGAACCAGACGCAGAACTCGGTATTTCGTCCGATCAATGTTTCAGCTTGAGGATATTTCGGTATTTTCCACCGGCGAACAAAAAAGAAACAACCGAAACAGCACAAACAAGTGAAGACTACACCAATGTGAAGTAGATCATGTCGCCCTTAGAGGATATATGGGTGGACAGTGATGGCAGTATTTATTGTTATCCCGATATTTTCCATGTTCGATGATTAGACGTATAGTCGTGAAATGATAACGCCAATTGCGCGTGAATATAGGTGAGAAAAAATGCACAAAAGCCACGTACACGTGTCTGCCAGTACGAGTAATTACAGATGTAAATTTTGGTTGGGAGTTGGAGCGAGGATCACTGCACAGTTTCACAATTGAAATTCATTTCAATGGTCTCACGGGTGTCGATTTCTCGTTTAATTAATGGGAATTACCACCTACGTTGTTTTGTTCGGTCATGTTTTTGAAATTTATAGTCAACGTTCACCCGCATTTCGCAGCTCGAATAGAATTCGTATTTGATTCATTTAGTTATTGTCATTACAATCAACATTACGATTTGAAATATTGATAAACCTTGAATTCTCCGATATCTTAGAGCTTCAACCTTATCCGAAACCTCAATTTTCACAGAAACACTTTCAGCCTCCCTGCAGTAGAATGAAAAAATTGGCCAAATTGACGATATACCAGCCTAAAATGGGGAGCTTCGAACCCTCCCGGATTTGACACACTCAGAGACAGAAAATGGACTCGGTTTTCTGCTCTGTGACTACTAAGAGGAGCTAAAAAGTGATCTAGACAAAAAATTTGACATCACTTCTGAGCAATTTTTCGCATTATTTTTCAGACAAATCAATACATTCTTTTGGGTTACATTGCCATAGATCAGTGAATGATTCGTCACTATTCATGATAATGGGCAGCGTCATAATATCACTAGAGTAATAGAATTTTTGGGTAGAAACTGTGTAAAAACAGTTGCGTCAGGTATGCAGTTTGTACCGGTTGCCAGAGATTAGGATTATAGGCGCAAAAGAAAATTCGCTGACAAATTTTCTAATTTACATTTTTGTGTTCTATTTTATGGTCGAGGATTTGCTGAACGTTAGCTCAAGTCGAGATAACGGGAACCACTCAGCGTCGTGCGAACTTAACAGAAGCACTTAAAGCTTTCCTTAAGTACCAGGCGACAGTTAAAACGCAGAATCTTAATCCGAGACTGCTTGTTAAGGTTGTTGTGCATCGATATTGCTAATTCGAAGTTCAATAGGCTAACTTTGGCATTTAAAAGTTTTTCGCATTACGAAGAATTCAACTGATAACGACGGAATTCAATTTTGAGAGGCAACAGTTAAAATTAGAGATAATTTTTTTTCAGGATCCGGTGAATTCTCCGAAGAAACTCGAGTTTGAAATGAATTTAGGAAATGAATTAGATAAGTTAATTATCTTTATCCGTAAGCCTTTGAAAATTCCTGACACCTTTCGCATCGGAATGAAGTACTGTGGGAAATGGCAATTAAGCACCAATCAGGAATTACGATTTGATCGGATATTAATTAGTCCCAAATTTGCTGAGCGATTTGACGTTAATTGTGGCTTAAAGCAATTTATCATTATGCATATTAATTAGATGGTCCTTAGGTAGGATGTTGACGATATTTTCATGACCGCCTCCCCAAATCCATACCGAATGATAAAAAGCTGACATTTTGAAGGATTTTAGAGACAAAAATCGTCAAGATCTCGAATGAGGAGGATCCCAATGTTTATCCTGCCCTCGAGGTTTTACCCAGTTGTCGAGATCCGTGTTAAACCAACAAGCTAAATTCATGATCAGTATTTCAAAGCTGTTTGAATCAGAGTTTAATCCAAAATCTGAATAAGCACTGGGGACATCGGAACAAACATGGCGTCAGTTCATATCCTGATATCCTGACATCCTCATATCCTATCAACGGCGTTCTCTTTCCTCATTGGGGAAATTGAGCATTGAAACGGGGCTTTCGTACTCCCACTCTCATCAGCCGTCTGGCGGAGCTATAGCCATTCGGTTATAATTGATGTGAAAGGAAACGAAAAATATTTAATGGCTGGAAAAAAGCTCCCTGACGAGAAATCCTATTTTTTCATGCACATGATGCTCGTCAGTTTTTGAAAACGCGACGACTGACGATAAACGTACGTCATGTTCATGTGTGTCTGGATACAGGAAGCACGATACGTGAATAAATATGCCTCAAATGCCTCCTAAGTGGGTTGGGGGTCGTGAAAATGTAGTTGTAAAAAAAAGTTGGCCAAAAAAAGGAATCAACGTAAAATGTGTGCGAGCACCGGCGATTTCAGTCGTGCGGGGTGAGTTTGGATCCGGTCTCCACATACGGGAAAAGTAAGGTCCGTCAGAAAGTTCTGTCATTCAAGTTGAGAGATTTCCGTTAATAAAAATTCGTTCTACATTATGAAATTACAAAAAAATTTCGAACTCGTAATCATTCGTCCTCATTATTATGCCCTCGAGATTGTGAACTGTTTTGCTCCAATTACGATCTTCAGGTCCCCCCTCTTCGTCAAATGGAACCTTTATCTCAATTTAATGATATAACTTCCGTATTTTGATCTTTCACGAAGGGAACTGAGGCCTACAGCAATTTTTTCCACCACCGAAAATAAATGGTGTACGTGAAATATTAAAGGTGACAGTTTAAAAGTCACAACCCCGAACATGCCTCATTTATAACTGCACCTTCTCAGCCCTTTGAGTCTGTATAATATAAATGTTTCGATATTTGTCTGGGTACAAATTTTTTTAAATCAGTTGAAGCTTAAAGCAACAAATTTTTATGCTGTTTTTTAGGACTATTGATCATTATAAATCAAGCGGAAAGCTATTTGAAGTGATTTCGAAGTGATTTCCCAGCATTTCAAGGGTTCCAAATTACTGGGAAAGAACATTTTTTACTATGTAGAGAAAACGATCACTTTGTGAAGAACTTGGATGACTATATCTAGGTTTGTTCTAAACGGTCAATAGTTTCGCTCCCATACAGTTCTACACAGGTATGGCGTCGCGTCGTTGTGGTGGTTGTGAGTTACGTGTTTCTTCCGCGTAAATCGTCGTGCTGCCCCTCGCCACCCCCTACTTTTGCCCTTTACCCTCATGACACCCCACCTTTCCGTGAAGATAAGAAGGCATTTATCAAGCCAGGCTAGTGCAAGCAGAAAGTATCGCACGTCGTAAACCCTGCACTTAGTGTAAAATGTACAATTTTATTTATCACTTCGTTTTATTTGTCTGATAATGGGCTCCTGCCTTGACGTCATACAATCACCTCCGAGCACTCACAAAGCTGCATTTCTCGAGTTTGCAGAATGCTTATCACATGTGTCATTCGAAGCACATCATTGGGTATCATTAGCAAAAAGTCCAGAGGCACTGTCGATGTCGTCATTTTCGTCAAAGTTTCATGTAAGAATCATGACATCAGTAAATAACTACAAGCTACTCTAGAAGACCACTTTCCTGCTCAGCCAGCAAGGGAAGTCCGAGGGGAAGTCAAGTTTTTGGCAACGAAAGCATAGAAATGGTGAAATTTTGCAGTGCTTATGTCCGACTAAAAGCAGTCCATCGTGAAGGTGATTTTATGGCTAATGTAGGATCTGCAATGTAACCGTGGAGCTTCTTAATGTGGGTATAAATTCCGGTCGAGACGTCACTAGTTTACGTCTTCTATCAAGAAATAAGGAAGCCTGCAGGATTCTGGGGCAAGAGGCAAGGAGGAACGTTTCAATTAAAAGTGGAAATGGCTTTCCTAGGCTCGCTATGCCAACTGGATTCTAGTCACTCGAGAGAAATACACTTCCCAGTTCTGCAAGAGCCGAGAGTCGAGTAGAGTCAATACTCAATACTTATCGAGAAAGTTAAACTTTCAGCTGTGACTTTTGAGAAGAAAATTCTAAAGTTCAAAGTTCTTTCCAATTTTCTACGGACGCGAACCGTCCCCGATGGGAAATTGTCGCGGAAGAGGAGTAAAATCGAGGCGAAATGAGACGAAGACAAATATACACAGTGCGCTCATACTTTTGACCGATGAATCGGATCCTATTGTCAGGGAATAACACTGTACTGTACTACGTGGTACAGGTACAAAGGTGATCAAAAAGACCGCGAACCTCTCCAAAACGATGCAAATTTCTTGCCACAGGGCTTAGGCTCACTGGCTTCATTGGTTGGAGCATGAATGGGTTTTGAATATGTATGAACATTGGCTCGGGAGTAAATTCACCAATTATACAAGAGCTAGAGGTAACGTGAAACAAAAATTAAGCACCCTGTGCGAGGTTTTTTTTTACATTCGTACAATCCTGCGTTTTGAATTTCAACCATTACCACCGTGTGAAACTTGGCCGTGATATTTCACTCAGTTATTTAACCTTATCCGTGGCAATCTCTTTCAGAACCTAACTCATAAATCACGGACCCGTTGAAAAGAGGTGAGTCTCGGTTTCGGGCTTTATACTTTGGTCCACACATGTTTCACCCACGACATACGACATACTTATATCGTTCCGCGTTCCGCAAAGTTGTTCAACCCACAGTGTTAAGGATACATAAGTACCCCGGTAGTGATTTCAGCGTCTTTCTATACAACTTTTATTCTCTCCCGTAAAACATCCAAGGGGCTGACATCGAGTCCAACTCACCGAAGGCCTGGAACAGCCGTGACCGGCCTCTGATCAGGACTCGTAGTCCACGTAACATGCGGAGTTGGACTTCCATGAGCCGAACAGCTCAGTTGAGACCCTGTCGTATTAGAAAATACAAGAGTGCTGGGTGGTTCTTGGATGAAAACGGGTCCCTGTTGACCGAAAGCAAACTTGTAGCTACATGCTGAAACAGAGAATGAAGGAAATTAATTATTTCAATAACGAATATAGTTGTGTACAGTTGGGGCAGGTGAAACACAAGAATGGAACTGAGGAAACGTTGCCTTACGCTAATCAAGGCCACCCCTGAGAGCTGAACTCATACCCTTGTATATTTCCCTAGGAACGTTACATAGCGAGATAAAAGAATTGGGGAAAATTTCATTCTCAGAGAAGCAGGAGATTATCCGGACGCCAGGGACTTTAGTGAAGTATTGGACGATGTTCTTCGAAGCTACGTTGGCTTGCGTCAACAGCTACGGTATGATGACGCTTTCCTCATCCATCTGTGAAACGATTACTCTCATGTATCGCAGGTTATATCAAGAACGGGAGAGCAACACAATGAAGAGAATCGCGAGAGTCTCCATCGGTATTATCTTTTATCGGGGAAGATTGAAGAGAACGAGACGATATCGACATTGTTACAATCAGATCGACTCACTTCTCTCGGTGCAGCAACTGGATCGGAAATATTGACAGACTCTGATCGATACTCATGAAAGGTTCAGAGGTGAGCGGAAATAATTCTGAGCTTGAATTATTCATCAAACCATGAACTCGGTTCTGCTAAGATCTTACATTTTCAGGTGATACTATGATACCTGTGAGCCTTCAATGATTTTAAACAACGAACAAGTGGCTTTGCAGGTGGGGTGCCGAGGATAACCGATTTTCAAAATATCACGAAAATTCGAGGGGCTAACCACTCGTCGATTGACCGTATGCCTGAGTTCAAGACTCTCGAAGATTTCTGAAGGTGAACGACTTCAAGTGTCCTTGATAGTGAATTATCCAAGTGATTTTTCTGCTAGAGGAACATCAAGACATTTCGAAGAGACACAGTTATGTAGGACCGCTTATTGAAGAGAGTTTAAACTTGCCAAATCCATTATAACTTAGTTTTCGTGCACTGCTATTCCAACGATGATATTCATATTTGTAGCTGGGTTATCAAATTTGAAAAAACACCTGAATTTTATTTGGTTCCATCAATGTTTGCATACAGACGATGATTCATTGTGTACTCTCGTAAATTGAATGCTGGTACTATATTTATAGTGGTAAACGAGCTACTGATATTAATGTACAAACCGGGAATGTAGGTTGAGCTGGTATGGTTTATTTGAGGCTTACGTGCCAGCCTCACCGCATCATATTATATCACCAGATCGAATTCACGCTTTGATAAATATGCTGAATGGAAATTATGAAATAGAACGAATCAGGATAAAGATTATATGGGTCTGTATCGTTAATGCGGATCCAACAGTCGATCAATGAGCTAAAGCTAGTGCCTGTCTATAAACCAAATTTGGAACGAATTTTATTTTTATAGCTCATGATTTTGATCTAATTTCGAGTCGAGGTGCGCAGGCCAAAATGAAAATTTAATCACATCACTTTTTTTTCGTTTTGCAGGAAATAAAAACCCCCCTGACGACGTAGGGCTCAGATAGGCTTAGAGGTCGAGCTGTGAAAATGGAAACGAATTCGGATAAAATGGCACATAAAACCAACGAGATACGAACCGAACACCGTAAAAATCGACGGGTCCTCTGCGTCAGGGTTCTCAGGACGACCGTCACCGTCGCTTGTAAATTCATACTCTGGTACAATCGCGGGTTTACCTCATCAATAATCAATCAAGAAATGAGTGGAAATGACACGGACACTAGGAGATACGTAGTGTAAAGAGGAAAGTGGGTTTCCAATAGATTACGAGCTTGTACTGATTAATGACGTCAAAACACGTCGCGCAAAAGAGATAGTTTTGATCGTTATTCGCTTGAATGAAAACGAAATCGTGTCAAGCACAAGATCAATTACAGGAAATCCCAGAGTGAAGAAGAACAACTTTTATAGGGTTCATTGAATCTGACATAAGCTCGAAATACTTTTAGACTCTTCGATTTTTTCGACTCTGTCCAATTCGATATGACAGTTCCGAAAAAAATAATCAACGGTTGAAGCTATCACTCGCTAACAAGCAACCCTTGTCCTTCGTCATCATTGGACAATTCGGGGAAAGACGAGGCCCCGTTAATTAGCCCTTTCGTATTGGCCCCGTTTTCTGATTGGTCATTTTCTACGAGAGAGCAGAAATCCCGGTACCCTTAGAGATAAGTCGATCTTGATTATATCTAATGATTTTTATTGATCTGTCGGAGGATTCGAACGTCGCAGTGAAGGCTGGGAGCATTCAGATGGAATTTCAAAAAATCTCATGACGCGAGAATTTTTTAACCAAATTCTGATCCTGCTTTCGAAGGGTGGCTACGGTGTGCAACAATGACCGTGGAAGTAGGTATATTTGCGTAATTATATAAGCTTCAAGTGTTTCATTCTAAATTTAATAACTAAAGAATTTCCTAACGGTGATTAAATTTCCCGCCACTTTAATTAACCCGCACGAAGTTAAAGTTCGAAGCGAAAATTTGACGCACGTTCACTTTCCAAGTTCGTATTACACTCCGGCAATCTACCCTCACCGTATAAATAAAGAGACCAAAGGGATCGAATGAAAAACAGTGAAGAGTGCAGAAACGTTTCCAGTTTCATTTGCCTGGAAATAGTGGAAATATAATGGCAGGAAAAAACGGAGAGAGAAGTGCCACGTGAGCGTTGATAATTTCAATGGGAAGCATTTTAGTTCGTACTCCACAGTTTAGTGATTTTGATTTGAAAAACAAAATACAACATAGAAATCGCAACGGGGATGATAATTTCGGATAGAAAGACGCGATTTCAATCACGTCCGACAGCCGCTGACAGTTCTCAGCTAGTTTGGGATGGAACGATGAAATTAATAAATATCTCCAGGTCGCATCGGGGGCTGCTGCACAATAACTCCAAATCACTTGGCCACTGGTAGCTTCGGCGGCGGCTTATTCGAGCTGATAATTAATTTTCATTCCCGCTGACACTGATTGGCTGTATAGAAAACTCTGTTCGTCACCCTGGCCGTAGTTTTCAACGAATTATTTTTCATTTAAAACCCTTGTTTCGACGCAACAGTGCTAAAAGATAATAATCAGTATCTATATGCAACCTCCGATAGCACAAATTTGGAGCTACGTCATTCCCACAAATTCTCATTAGCCGATATTCCTAGACCATTGAAAACTGAACAGATTCTTCAGGTCGGAAAAGAGGATCGAAGAAATGGATGAAAAGCCTCGATGCTGATTTGCACTTTAGCTTCCCACAATCGAAGAGGATTTGCAATAAAGGAGCCTCTTCGTTATTGAGAGATCGTGAATTTTCTTGAGTGATTATCCGAAAGGTTTCATTTGAAACTTCGCACTTTCATTTTGTAAAATTGAACCATAAGGTCGGTGGAACGAATTCGGAGTTACGAAACCGAAGTGGATATCTGCGATGCAGTTTATCTCTCTGTACTTTCAAAGTTGAGCCGGGAAAACCGCGTGAAATAACCAATACGAATCGGTTGGAAGTTCAAAAACTAATCAAAGGTTCGTTATTTGCTATTTGCAGAGTGGTTTGTTTATACTGAAAAAGTGTTGTCCTATGTTTGTTAATTCAGGAACGAATATATATGTACCTATACGAGAACGACGACGAGTTGACCGCGATAATATTGACATTGTTCTTTCATTTTCTTCATACGGGGATGAGAAATACGATAAAAATAATCGATAAAAATCAGTCCGTACTTCAAAACCTCGTTACCCCATGGCAATATCGATCTTTAATGAAATCACTAAAATGGGAGATTCAATGTAGGAGGCGAAAGCTTCACAAGGTGACCTCACTCCATTCGAAGAGATTAATTATGTCCCTGGATCGTCCCTTACGCTACAATAGCGGTACTAGTCCCATTCTAGCAATCACTTATTGGTCACAATTTCAACAAGGAACTTACCCACTACTATTACATTTTCAGGACCACGTTTAGTGATCGATTTGAGAGCCTAATGAATATCCTAAGTAAATAGATATCAATTTCATGTGCATAATTGCGACCTCATTTTTAATCTGAGTGAATCCAAATTTGTCAAGAATGTTTTTGAAGTCCAGTCAATTTAGATTAGAATACAGCGAATGGAAAAATTAATTAGTAGAGATCTATAAATTGCTAGAGATCTTCATCTTGGCCCACTATCGACCGGACTAGAAGCCCTGACCTCTAACTGAACGCCTTGATCCGCGATCTTGAATCAAAGGTGCTCGAATACAGTTTTTTCCTCATATCTCGATAACTATTGATCCTATTGTCACGGAGGTTATTGGAAAAATAAAGCTTTCTAAATTATCTACAAAAAAGGTTCAGTACATTTTTCTCGCATCTTCAATAGTTTTTTTCTAATACACCACTGAAGACGCACATAATTTCCATGTGGTATGATTTTGTATCAGTAGAAATATTTTAGGCCGGATAGCCGGATACTGCATAACCGGATGTGCGGTATCTGGCCAAGTCTTTATCCGGCACATACCCAAATTAGTTTGTGAATTTTGGGTGTCCCTCGCTCATGTCTCCGTATCATTTGAGCTAGAAATGCATTTTGATCAGTGGCGTAACTATGCCAATGCAACCGATGCGGTCGCGTGGGGGCCCCTGACTCAAGGGGCCCCAGCGAGGCATAAAATAGTATATTATGTGGCATGCCCGTAAAGTCACTGTTTTCGGGCGAGGTTATGTTTTTCGTACGAGCCGTTGGTTTTACCGGCGAGCCGAAGGCGAGCCTAAGGTAAAGCCAACGGAGAGTACTAAAAACATAACCTCGCCGAACAGTTACTTTACGGGTGCGCCCCATACGATATTTTTTCCGGCAAAGGCATGAAGAGTCACTTTGACGCCAGTTGAGGTCCGTGCAGTGGCGTTTCTTATGGCGGGCCGAAAAAAATTTTTTTATGGCTAGCCGAAAAAAAATTTCGTGGGTAAAACCACCAAATCTTTTTTCGGCTAGTCATAAAAAATTTTTTTTCGGCTAGCCATAAAAAGTGCAACTTTACGGAGCGAAAACAGGCGTCAAAAAGTGACTTGTTCATGCCTGTGCCGGAAAAAAAAATTTATCTCCACGTTTCGAGGTCCGAAGAATCATCTCCGACTATTTTCAGTTTGACGACTGGGTGTGCTATGTGTGTGTGTGTGTGTGTGTGTGTGACGCGCCTTCTTCAAACTTAGAACTGATTAGATTGTTGCTTTGATCGGTTCGGTAGGTACTTAACGAGATATTTAAATAACAAAATTCTAAAAAACAACAAAAATGACGATATCTTGAGAAGGGATCAACGGATTTTGATAACATTTTGTTATCATGTGGTTTTCCGGATCGCTGAAACTCAAAGGTTTTTTTAACCGTTGATCAAGAATCTGAGGTCATATTCGCAAATTTTGAAACAGCAGAGAACGAAATAAATAACGGGAAGTTCTAAGGCTGGCGCATAGTCACCTCAAACCCGCTTGTTCTGATAAATATCATCCATCAGACTTGTTAGAAGTACACCCGTGGACAGATATTCTGGCGGACCTAGAGTTATGCAACCGAACATACACGGACTTTCTTTGATGGAATCGGTAGTAGCGTAGTTCTGCAGTTTGGCGGGTTGGGCTAGGAGAGTTCGGCACGTGAACAGCTGTCAGTTACCCCAACCTCAAAAGCCAAACAAAGTTACTGTTATAATAATTTGAACTATCGGAAATGTTCTGAATCTTGGAAACATTTAGCCTAACTTTATAATCACCAAGTTCAATTGTGGAAACATTCAACCCAATTATATAATGACCAGATTTATTTAATAAACTAATATAATCATAAGCTCACTCACAAATCTCAACCGACGAAAAAGATAACAAGCCTGCGTGACAAATTATAATAGAAATAAATAATAACCTTAAACTTACATACTGTGATCTAAGATGAAGCGTGATGTCTACAAAAAAACGTCAGTTTGTATGCGAATAAAGAACAATCGTACGCCGAATAAAATCAACATACTAACAGCACTTCAACGTCAACTATTTATTATTACTCTTTACTTGTGTATGAATGAAATCAAACGTAGCGACACACTTATGAAGGAGTTAATAAATTGATACTATTTATATGTAAATGAAGAAACTTAATTTAATTTAACGCTGCGGGTATATCGACTAACAGTCTGGTCCTGAATATAAAATATAAACTCACAACAATTAGATGGCAGCGATGGCCAATTGTTGTAAGTTTATATTTTATATTCAGGACCAGACTATTAGTTTAGTCGATATAGCCGCAGCGTTCAATTAAATTAAGTTTCTTCATTTAAATATAAATAGTAAAATGTTTATCAACTCCTTCATAAGTGTGTCGCTACGTTTGTTTTCATTCTTACACAAGTGAGGAGTAATATTAAATAGTTGACGTTGAAGTGCTGTTAGTATGTTGATTTTATTCGGCGTACGATTGTTCTTTATTTGCATACAAACTGATGTTCTTTTGTAGACATCACGCCTCATCTTAGATCACAGTATGTAAGTTTAAGGTAATTATTTATTTATATTATAATTTGTCACGCAGGCTTGTTATCTTTTTCGTCGGTTGAGATTTGTAAGTGAGCTTATGATTATATTAGTTTATTAAATAAATCTGGTCATTATATAATTGGGTTGAATGTGTCCACAATTGAACTTGGTGATTATAAAGTTAGGCTAAATGTTTCCAAGATTCAGAACATTTCCGATAGTTCAAATTATTATAACAGTAACTTTGTTTGGCTTTTGAGGTTGGGGTAACTGACAGCTGTTCACGTGCCGAACTCTCCTAGCCCAACCCGCCAAACTGCAGAACTACGCTACTACCGATTCCATCAAAGAAAGTCCGTGTATGTTCGGTTGCATAACTCTAGGTCCGCCAGAATATCTGTCCACGGGTGTACTAGGGGAGACCGGGGCAATATGATCCCGCGGGGCAAAACGATCATGTTAGGTTCTGAGCTGATTGGCGTTGCTCGGAAACTTATTGTTGCCCGAATAATATGCGTGGTAGTTGTAGTAAACAGTGCATGTCAACAGAAGGACGCAAACTTAAGTATTACGTGTTGTGCTTATGAAAAACTACTTCAGAGACTTCACGTTCTAAGGCGACTGCCATGTGTCGATCTCTGTGAACATTGTACCTAATTAATAAATGAAATGTCGACATTACCTAAAGATTACAATACACCTATAGCTCCAATTCAGTGTTCAAACTTTTTTCCTTCGGGACTTTTTTGCGGCGAAAAATTACATTTAGTTTCGGTTATGCACTTGGGGCAAAGTGATCATTTATGGCCTGGGGCAAAATGATCACCATTATCATGCACTATCATGCACTATCATGGTGATCATTTTGCGTTAGAAAACAATTTCTGTAAAACTAACTAAGAACCGACTGTAAGAATACATAACTGTGCGAAAAAAAAACATAATATTAATAATTCGCTTGAAGAAACAGTGTAGTACTAAATATCAAACTTTTAAACCCAGATGTACAGAGTTTTCTATATTAAAATTAAGGGATCATTTTGCCCCGCACTATGGGGCAAAATGATCCTTTGTCACTGGTGCATTTTTCCGAAATTTGTCGCAATCGTAGCAAGTCATAAAATCTGAAAAAATTCAACAATGTAGCCGAAGGATGGTACAATCCATGGCCTCTATCTTCGAATTTTTTAAGTAAGTAGTTTAGACTATATAGTCATTTTTCCCTTAGGGGGATCATTTTGCCCCGGTCTTCCCTACTGGGAACTCGTCGATGACTTTGCGAGCGTTAAATCTCGGAAGAAGACCTTCCAAAAAGTGCCGCTCAATTTTATGCTATGTACTGACTACTGACGTGTGTTTGTGTCCAGAATCAGCTTAATATTTTTCTTCCATCGCAGGTTCTATAGGTTCTATATCCGATTCGTTATTGTAATGAAACCAAGCTTCCAGATGTCTACTGCCGATTTATCGTCCAAAGGTCGACGGTCGACAGTTGTTTTCATAGGCAATCGCGGCGGGGAAGGGGGGGGGGGGGGGGGGGGTCCCATAACTTCTTTCGCATTAGGGCCCGTGAAGTCTAGTTACGCCACTGATTTTGATAACACGTCCATGAAAATTGGGGTATTGCATGGCAGTTTAGCGGGACTGAGAAGACCGGTTGGTTGCATGTCGAAAAAGTAGGGTTAGGTTTGCGCATGCACAGTCCACAATTTTTTCGCAATCCTACTTATTAATAAAAATATGGTGTGTGACTAGGGACGTAGAAGGATGTTGAGGTCGATGTTCACAGGCCACTGCAGCGTTAGTGAAAACGCCACTCACCGTCTGGCTTGGACCGTTGAATAATATTTTCTTCTACAATTTTTATTTTATTTTGGACTTCAATTTCTTGGTGTGACTGTGCCCTGAATGGTGCTTAATTTTTCTCAGTCGGTCTCTCTCGGTAAGGAGGAAGGTGTGTAGGAGAGACCTTTTCACTAATGCTTCACGCGCGCTCATGCTACCGGGAAACCTTCCAGCGATCCTCAAACAAAAACTGATCCATTTATTTTATAACCCCAGCTTATCGACTCGAAATTTCATCGTATCGCCCCGACTGCCCAATCAAATTTTGTTTAATAGCCCGTTAAACGAACGCGGCACGGTGCGATAGACTGCCAAAAATTACTAATAAAGATGATCAACCGTAAAATGAACTGGACGGTCACAGAGAACCGAATCAACTCTCACAATGATTTTTGTTCAATTTTTTTTTTCCAGTTGGCGAAAATAATCGTATCGGAGACGGTCCAACGGATGCAGAAAAATGCCGTGATGCAGTAGCAGAGTAAAAACAGTGCGACGCGACGTTTCTATCTCAGTCGTGCACTTTGTCGTTCGTTTGATACGCTTTGAAAAAGGACAATGCTTGATAAAAAACAATACGCGGCCCTTCAAACGCAGCTTTGTAGAATGGTAGGCGACGAGGCAGCATATAAGCGATGGAACATGGATACACGTGAACATGTATGTACGTCATACGCGAATTCTTTTTTCATGAGCGATGTGTTTTTCATCCGCAAAGGCAGCAGACTCGTTTTGTCGAAGGGTATATATGCGGAATCCACATTCATGCAGCGTCTCTTGCCGATTGCTTACATAGAAAAACACCGGGTATCCTGATAATAGATTCCTGCATTTTTAATATCGGTTCTCTCTCGCTCTCTCTCACAGACATTTCCTGCTTCTTTCAATATTCTTTTGTTAGTTCATGCAAGCTCGATAGATCACCGAAAATTTGCGTGCTGTATCTCATTGTTATTATCACTTTGTTACGAAGAAGTTAATTTGATAAGTCTACGACATCAGGGGCAGCTGGGGATTTTTAAGTATGAATTACACTTAGCCTCGTAACTTTCGGTTAAGAGTTGGGTCCTCTCTGTGTCAAATGTCAAGGGTCAAAAAATTTTATTGAGAATTATATGGTCCCGGGCTTCGTGTCGTGTTTTTATCTTTTGGTCTACTTTATCCCTCACTTTGGTATTCTTTACTCGAGTTGTGATATTTTAGTTTTGAGAACCTCTGACACGCGACGCATTCAGTGCGGAAATAAATATGAAGTTAAAAAGGCTCCAAGACTCTTTTGATGGAAGAATATAATTGCCAGGAAAATAAACAATTACGAAAAACTCTCCTCCCCCTCCTGCACCAACTCACGTCTTTAGTCTCATTCATTTTATCCTTCACGACTTTTCTTTCAATTTCTATTTATTTCTCTTTCAGTCTTTACTTACTTCTTACTGAAAACTCACTTAATTGCAGGTCGACGAATTTATTATGGCCTTATACTCACTTGCGATCCTTTAAAGTTCTCGTCGTTATTTTTGAGACCGATACATTCGTCTGATAGAATTATTTTTTACCAGACATATTTATTGAAAGTAGAAACGTGACGTACTAATTTTAAATCATCAATGAAATCAAATATTTGTGTCTGTAAAAAGAAAAACGTCAAATAGGTTTCTTCAAAGAACTCGAAGAGATGAAAAAAGGAGCATAAAAAAATTCAACGACAAACCGTCACAAGTCACTATATATATGTTATAACTCTATACGCTCTCAGAGCTATAGATTAACTCCCGCTGGGTTGAAAAGAAAAAAAAATTCTGCAAATCCATCACTCGGCTTTCCGAACTTTTCAAATAACTCGCTAATTCCTTCGTCGCAAGTTCATCCATCGTGGTCGACCCGGGCACATCTACTCCGAAGTACGTGCTGTATTCAGATTCTGGATATTCAGATGCACGGCAGTCGTACATTTCTGGTCCTGTAATTTTTATACCCCAATATTCGAAATGGAATATGAAAAAAGTAGTACTTGGTATTTTCACACTAACTATAGCCTTACATAGCTTCTTTTGGAAGCCTGTAATTCAAGAGAAAAGTTTCAGAGCCTATATTTTGGAACTTTGAAATGGTTATGCCAGAAATAAGATCTGAAAAACGTGCAGAAAATCTCTCTGATCAGCCGTGATGTAAAAATTCACGATTTCAGCGCCATGTTTAAATCAAAAATGGTCAAAAATAATCGATTTTCGATTACGTCGGTTATTTTCTCCCGATTAATGGAGTGTCATCCATTTTTTTTTTTGCTATTTGATTCAACTGAAAATTATACTACTTCAGAATGAAAAAATGTTACCCAAATTCACTTACAAATGGGTACAACTATATTGCAATGGACTTCAAATTTCGTTTAAAGTTTAAAAAAAAGACGATACCTATATATGATTATCAAATTATGAGATATCTTTGTGACAAAATTTCCGATATCGGTATCAGATTTACACGTGAATTAAAAAAATAATGATAATAATTGAATAACCGATTATATTTGGCCGATTAAATCAAGTTATGATCGCGATTAATCGATGAATCGATTATTTCTGGTCATGCTGCCATCCTTAGTTTAAATAACGTTACGTATTCTCTAATAGTCCAACAAAAAGCGAGAAGTAAAAGATACGAATTGTAAACTGAAGAGTGGGTTTCCACAGATGCCGCCAGAGGGTGGGCTTTTTTGATACAATACTGACGTCACAAAATGAGTGCTTGTGTGGCAATAGAGAGAAAAATTGTGAAGAGCCCAATTATACAACCGGACAAAGTTTATATTACTGATTAATCAGTCGACAAATGTGATTAGGTATAACGGTAGTGATTGTAGTGAAATTGTTCGAACATTTCGTTATCTATTATATACCAATAAATTTCGCGCACACTCGAAAACGGATATGAAAATACTGCAGAGAGATAGTTGATAACTTGATTATGATGCTCCGCGGTAACTCTTCTATATACATATATGTATACACATACCGTGATTTGTATATACATATATTATTTTCATTTTCATTAGCAAATTAAACGAGACCACTCAGTCTGAGATAATTTTTCTCGACTTGAAGAACTTGAAAAAGAATATGAAGCAAAAAAGGTTGGGGTGTAGGGGGCTCGTCCTTCCAACTTGCGGAACTCTTAGCTTAGCGGCAACCCCGCGTTTACCAACCTCTACTAGTTGGTAATAATTCTTAATTACTTTTTCCGGAGGCGTAATTATCAGCGCGTAGTTAAGTTTATGAGTTAACTTTTATCCTCGAGTCTCTCTCTACCTTGACACGGACTTCTCTCAGACACGCAATAGAACCCGGTGTTGACCGAGGGGGAATCCCCCGAATCCACAAAGGGCTGAAGGAAAAATCTCCGGAAAATTCACCGTAGATGGACAGGATCTGGCGGGTCAGAGCCTCGTATGGTCTTTTAGTCCCGTACACACGCTTCTTAAAATACCCACCCTTGCCTGACGCCTCACGTTTATCACTTCATTACTTCCCGCGTTTCACACTCGGGTAAACATCTCCAAACTCACATCAATACTTCGATATTTTAATCCGAAATAATTGGAATTCGTTACCGGGACGATGTTCAAGTCTTGAGTGTGATATTGAATTGTTCGTTACGTCCGAAGTCCGTGTAAAATTTCAACTCCAATTACCCAGAATCAAGCCCCTCGAAATTGGATTAAACGTATTCATCTCATCAATTGCTAATTCGGCGCTGACGTTATACTCGGTGACGGTCTCTTTATTCTAATTCAGATATAACACGGTCACCCAATGCGATAAGCATTCAAGCAACAAAAAGAATTGCTAATAAGTACTCGGACGAAATCCAACTGGAATCGTATTTTGGAAAGACCGTGATTTCAAGAGTATAATCATATACCTATAAGCAATGTAGGAGAGACTGCTTGTCGAAATTTGTTCATTTCACAATTCCGACGATTTTTAAACCAAGAAGACTAACAAGATTCAAATTTCTTTTAATAAAAAGATCCATTTCTTCTCCAGCGAACGATTTTCTCATATTCTGTACTTTTTTGCCCTAAGAAGGTCCAGAATCGAGAAAACTGTAAATAATCGTTTGCGAGAATGAAATCGATCACACTACGCACCATCGGATACGAATAGAAGGACAAAGGTAGCAAATGAGCGAATTGCCAAATATGTTTTGCGAATTTGTGAGTGAAGTCAATTATAATGGATAATGTAATTGAATGAGTAATCAGACCGGATGAATAGCTGCGGGAATTTGCAAAAGCTTGTATTTGATTTCCCTACATCGTTGCCTCGTGGTGTTCATTTACAAAATCTTTTTTTTTTTTTTGGCTCACCTTGAGAAACAGCGGAGTGGCATAGATACCCCGTGTACACTGTGAATTATTTAGTACATAAGTACCTGAGCAGAGTGTGTCGTGGGACAAGGGGGCTGGGCATGTACCCGGTATCCTCATATATCTCAAGATATATATTACATAGATACGAGATGTATAACGTAGATAGTAGAACGGTGAGACATCGATGGTACTATACATATTGACAAGACACTCGAGACCGTGACAGCGTCACCCCGACCTCCCCTTATCTTTGCCATCGCGTTGGTGAAGTAGAAGGTGGAAGCGGAGGTGGAGGCGAAGGTGGAGGGCGGTAGTCTCCCGCTGGGCAAAGGGCTCTTAACGAAAAATACGTTTCATTTCCGTTAGTGGTAAAAATATAGAATCTTTAGGGGCGGCTACCTACCCCCCGCAGAGCAGAGTTTCTATAGCTCCTTACAAATACAAGTTTGAAGCGTGAAAAATCTTGCGAGTATATATAGTACAGGACAAGGTGCAAGTGAACACCAATAAACCCCGAGGGTACGGAGTTCGTATTGCGGTTATATTCTCGGGGAAAAAGCTTCTATAAATGATCAGATAAAATTCTGTGGAATTATACCTCGAACTTGTCCTAATGGGATTACATGAAATTATATGCACCCAAATTCATGGAATTCTATACAATTTTGAAGTAAAAGTTCATCAGACATAAAATTATTGAAATTTTACTTACATTTTCATCAGTTTGAATGAAAGCGTTATTATTTTTCTCGATATCGAGCGAAAACAGCCGAAGATTGATTATCCGTATCGCGAATATGACCCTTTTTACCGAGCGGCAAAATATTTTCCCTTCTTGCAATTTATCACTTATTCGCGCACGTTACACGTGCGTCAAACGGGTTGGAAAAAAAAATGGAATAAAACAAAAAATCGAAAAAAAAGGGATCAAGATAAGGAACCGGTTCGACAGGGTGAAAAAGAACGTGGAACCCCAGATCGTGGAGGGCGAACAATACGACGAATTTAATAAACAATGGCACTCTAAACAATGGCGGACGTGGCTCGATTCGTGAGACAATACATCGAGACACAATACTAATAACCTATTTGCTATTCAGATTCGAATCAAGACGATAAAATCGCAATTATTCTGCTGCCCTCGAAAGAGCGTTGCACCAGGCGGTCTGGTACTCGTTTACCTCGCATACAGGCATTCGTTCAACTACTCTGGGTAAAATCTAATCCCCTCGTGTTGAATGAAGTGGAAAATGTTGAGGACCTGAGTAGGTTTAGAGAATAGAAATACTAGGATACACAGAGAACGGTGCAACTAGAGGGATGAAACGAAAAGCTTTCTCTCCTCGCACCAGACACGAACCCCTGTTTGAACTGCAAAGTTCCACGCTACAAATTCGAGTTTTT
Organism: Euura saliciscinereae; assembly: GCA_018420115.1. Classification (NCBI taxonomy): domain Eukaryota; kingdom Metazoa; phylum Arthropoda; class Insecta; order Hymenoptera; family Tenthredinidae; genus Euura; species Euura saliciscinereae. The sequence goes on along the minus strand of JAFFZH010015094.1, from coordinate 43,834 downwards.
TCTAGAAAAAAAAAAAAAAAACATTATAGAAGTGACCAAGAAACGATTTATTGCAACAAATTTTAATGAGAAATCAGAGATAACTGTAAGCAGCAATTGAAAATCATTCCTTTCCAAACACCATGTGACGTCACTATACCATACTTGACCATTTCTAAGGCTATGATAACGTTAGGGCGGCCCTGGATTGCTCCTAATATTTTCCGACATGGATAACAATAAGCAACTAAAGGCAATGAATTCTTTTGGTCAATTCTCCCTATCCTGAGACGCTTGGGACTAGGAATCGTTTAAATCTTCAACCTGCAGGAATCAATACTGACATTATGCCAGTTCCTAACTTTTATATATTCAGTGATGTGGCCGACCTGGCACTTCTTTTGTACTTCTTGTGGGGCAATACGAGGGGTTGACGCTACGAAAGATGCCCAAGCCTCAGAATCCCAAGTCGTCCATATTTGACTCTGAATTGAAGCGAAATCCGCATTTCTAGCTAATGACCAGATTCTGTATTCCTAATTTCCTTTCAATAAAATCTGTCCGATGAATATAACGAATAGATAAACGAATAAAGCTAGTAGAATGAATTCGACAAATATCGACACTGGGATGCAACGAGGTGCAGCGACTGAAAGTGGTTTTCGTATTCCACTTTAAACTTTATATCCACCATTTTCGTCGATTATCGAGGGAGCAATGAAAATTGAACGGCTGAGTTTTTTGAGGCGGATAATTAAGGTCGTTAAAAATGATGGCGAGAAAACGCTTTCGAGAATTCAAGCGAAACGAAAGCGCTTGTGAACGTGAGAAGACAATTATAATACGTGCTTGTTGCTTACGACTCGATTTTAACGCTGACCCTCTGTACCTTCTGAATCTATGAATGTAGCGAAACTCGTCGCATTCTACTTCAAACGGAACGTTTTTCTGATTACTTCGATTCAGACGTTCCGGCGGCACGGATCCGGCATCAACGGGGCAAATATCAATGAAAATAAAATCTAGCTTCAACCGATTGTATCCGAAGAAATCGCGATAACGACCACGACAAAGAGAGGTTTATTCTGAAATTGGAAAATAAGGATCCGTAGACTTTCCGTGTCAAAAGTTCGAAAAAACGAATAAACTGTTTTTGAATACGATTTTAGAACAACAATCGATTGCATACGGATAAAACGACAATTCATTTATGACCCAATTCGGAGAAATCCGTGAAATTCTGGTATTTTCTATCCAATTACAATGTCCTTGACTTTATTTCCTTTTTTTTATGCCCTGAAATTCATTGCTGTGGATTTTTCAAACACTTTTTCAGCTTTTAATTGCTTTTGACATGGAAGGCGTACGCATACATCCTCAAACATAATATTTCCAAGGTGGAGTTTTATCCATTTCAATTGCCTCATTAAAACTTTTTCATATTCTATAAGGGGCAGATTTTTAAGTCAATGAATCTTGAATCGAAGGGTTTTCGACACGATCGTGTAAAACGAAGCGATCTTCGAGTGTAAAATGATTGTCCCTTCTCTCGAAGTCAGGGGTATCGGTAGCATCCACTCGAGCATATAGTTGAATACCAACTATGTGTGCTTCACGTATTTCGAATATTGTTTCCATTGGTATAAGAAGTATAAAAATGAGGAAATAGGAAATATGAAACAGGAAATAGGAGAGAAAATCGAGCTCAGCGAGTGGCGGAGTGGAGAAAGCTCGGAAATCTACGTCAGCAACCGGAGAAAAGTTTTCGAAAGATTATATTTTGTCCTTGAATGTATTTTCCAAGGAATCAAAGAGGATTTGGGAATTACGTTGGAGCATTGAATTCGGTCGCACGAATCGTCATATTCAAATTGGGGGAGGATAAATTGAATCGATGGGTACCTATAAGTCTCCCCCGGGTTTCTGAGATCAGGGGACAGAGATTTTCAATTCTATTTTTATACGGTCAAAAGATGCTCCACGCCACGTTTGTATCTTGCCGGTTGTATCGCGCAGAAAATAAGAAAAATTCAAGATTGTGTGAAGGATGAGTAAGGGGCGATACGGACAAAGAAAATAAGACCTGGAGCGACTGAAATGAGCGTGAAGATTCGGAATTGAAATGATATAAAAATGAAAGTAATAAGAAAAAAGAAAAATTTACACAATGCTCGATCAAACGGAAAATATAAAGGAAAGATATCGTTTGTCGGGGGCGAGCTTTTCTCCACAATCTCATCTCCGCGCCAACGCTTTGAAAGCTTTAAAAATCAATTAATACATATCGAGGGTTGATTTGTAATCTCGGGTGAAGATACCCGAGGAAGAGTAATTAATGGGCGGGGATACGGATTTGCCGTTCGATAATCATTTTTGACAGACTTTATCATATTTTGATGAATGCGAAATTCGCCCCTCTTTCACTCGGCAGTATCAATGCATCGGAACATTTATCTTGATGAATATTTGATACGAAAGGATTTGCGGAATCATTAAACTGATTGACAAGCCGCCGGATATCTCGTAATAAAAAGTATCAGTGGAAACAGTCTTAAGACTGATCATTTATTCATCCAGATTCATTGTCAGTTCCTCTCGTTCCTCCGCGCGTCTGGCATTATACTCTGCACAGGTTCCCTAGTTCCAGGGCTCCCGCCCATCGAGGGAGTTCAAACATTTGCAAAATTACAGTACTTCAATTTCCGTTTCCAGGATACTTTTCCACGCGCGAAGTGAATTTCTCCAATTTCACAAGAAAGTGAATGACGTCTTTCGCAATGAACGAGATGGAACTCACCCGGATTGTATGCGTGTACATCCGTCGAACGTACCGAAAGACACTCGGTTCTATACGAGCGCCCTGGTGTTTCGATGAAGTAGAAGTTGAAGTTGAAGTTGAAGCATAAAATGGATTCTTGCCGCTCAGAACACAAAGCTATTTCCGCGGGCTATGCGAGTCAAGGGGTTTCGCGGGCTGGCACAACTCGCTAATTAAATAAAATCTCTCTTTGTGGTCTCATTCTACCGGGTGTCGGCCCGAGGGTAGACGTTACGAGTGTCTGTCTCGTTCTTCCGTCGCCCCTATTTCACCCCAAGACCGTACGAGGTTGAGGTGTCAGCCTGTCCGAAAGCCTGACACCTCTCCTCGAGGCCCGAACCTGAGAGTCCATTTCAAATTCCGTCCCCTCATTTTTTTTTAACAAATATTTCCCCCGCTCTGTTACCTTCGATAACCCGAATTTCAATCAACGACGCGTCCCACCTACGTTGACAGGGTTTCATATTAATATTGATTTAGTACTTTTCATTTTCGCCTGGGATATTGATCGGACCCGAGGCCATTCATCTCCGTACTACTCGACTGCCATTCCGACTTGTCACTGTATCCATAAATGCGTATGTATAAACCGTAGCTATAGGTGCTACGGCCAGAATCTAGATCACCAAACTCCGATTCCCGAGGCACTGAACATTCATCTCTCGCAAAATCGTCACTGGACCAACGATATGCGATACGCGATATGCGGTGAAAATTGAATCAACCCAGATAGCAGACGGGTCAGTTTCGCAAATTTCATGCGTGTACATAACAGAGTACGAAATGACCTTTGGAAGCTAAGTGTCAGAAAAGTCATCCCAATTTGTATCCGATGAGACCATGATGAGAAATCTAACGTTTCGCACCTTACTATGGCATTCGCATGAAGTCCCGATGAGGCCCTGGGGCCTCGTTAGAAATTGGGACGGTTCTTCAGACCCCGACCACAGGCTAGTAAGGGTTGAGGTAATCTTTGACAAATTTCTGCTTGGAAGAGTTTAACCCGTAAGAGAACAGTTTAGATTGAAATACCAAAACAATGGAATTACAGACTTTGCGAAATGCATTCAAACACTTTGGAGAGCAAGTTGAGATTGTTAGAAATCTTTAGTTGAAGTTGGGTGAAAGTATGCGAACTCCTTTGTGCCCCACATGGAAAAGTTTAACTAACATAAAATGGACTTTTCGGTATTTCAAGTCGTAGTTTGTACGGATACGTGTGGATCGTAAACCGCAATGAATGCGAGTTTGATTAGTCGCGCGTTAGTATGCATCGAGGTTAATCTCGGTTTAGCAATGTTACACCTCGACATCTATAGATATTAGCGAGTAGAATTGGCGAGTCGAATAGATCATTTCACGGTTTCAGTTTCCCAGTAATTTCAGGTTGGGTCTGACCGGGTTCAACGGGTTTGGTCAGATCAGTTTGGGCTTGGTTGCAGGGATTAGGCCCTGTACCAGGTCCGTCAGACTCCAACGCCGTAAGCGGATTATATCGGTATACGATGCGAACGATCCATCGTTCGCCAGAAGCTCTCCCGATAGCGAGAGAGACAGGGAGAGGGAGTGAAATTTCACCCACGTATTCGAAGCTTCCGGGAAAATTCAAGAGAAATACAGACATCCAATGCAAGACAGAAGGGCTTTCAATACGAGGAACATGTACAATGATATTCGATCTGTAACGTCAAGCGACACGTCATTAACATGCGTACACATTAATGAGATAGTCGAAACCGAAGACCATGACGCAAGCTTCAAATACCAGCGACGCTGATGCTGCAGTTTATTGATAGAGTATTTTTCTGCATGGGTAACATCGATGTTTGCATATTCCTGGCAGTAGAAGTGGATGACGATTGATGCCAAGAGAATATCAGTCAGGCAACCGCGGATCAATTAATCAGATCTTTGTCTCATAATTGAAAATGCTGGGAGAAAGATAGGTGGAAGTTTGGATTGCACATTGTATAGTCTGAGTACTAGGTACGACAGAGGGAATTACACAGATGTAACCTGAACCTGAAGGCAATGTGCTGTGCGGTAGCACGGAACACGTATCTATACGTATACCTTGGTTGGTTGGGTCGCCTTTGCGGGATGATGGATTGGTTGGAAGCTGGCGTATGATGGATTCGCCAGTATGAAAATATGAATCAAAATACAGAGGCAAATATGGCCTGGAGCTGAAGGTAAACTCTAGACTACCAAGCAACTCACGTGCGAATCGATCGCAGGGTGCCTTTTGTAAAAAAAAAAAAAATGCATACAGTATTACGCATATGATCTTTCGTAGGATTGGGAGTAACAGAGTCTAGACGCTTGAGATATTGTTTCCATATCTAGAAGCCAGTCGATTTCGTCCAAATTTTTGCTCCCCGTTGTACGTGAGGTTGATTCGATCGAGCGAAATATCCGAAAGGCAACAGTATTTCGTATTTCATCGAGATAACAGAGAGAAAAGTAGACATTGATCACGTTGACAAGGGCTTCCGGTATTTCCTGGCCACCGCGCACACCCTTGATACAGTATATCGTCGATGCATAAATTTTCCTTTGTTCCCATTTCGGTGTTCACTTGTTTTTTGTAACTTATCTAGAAATGTATTGTCATATCTATCTACGCTCGTGCGTTTTCCTCTGCACTACGTCAATGTTGAAAATCGTTGACAGTTTCGAAGAAAGAATCCTTCAAATTGTGCTCATTCGAGGGGCCTCAGGGTTCAAACAAAAACCTGCAAAAAAAGCTCACTCTACCTCTTCCAAAAGTGGTCCATTAGAATGCATACGCGAGTAGATACCTGTGACAGCCAGAAAGGTCACCGCCTCACCAGCACTGCAGCAGACAAGCTCAACTGAGGTGATCATAAAACTGGCTAGACAGGAAACCTCTTGAATGTCGTAATTGAGGAAATTCGTAAACCGATAAGACTTGGATGAAAATAGCTCTGCTATATCGATGGCAACATCAGAATCAAAGTTCATAAGTGGGATTTCCTGCTCAGATGAAGAGGTTTTTGTGTCTCTAGATTAATTCCATTCCATCATGCCGCGGAGTTTTCACGTGAACGCGATAGAAAGTGTTGCGTTACTTTTCGCACGAAGCGATAGCGAATTTTCGACATCGGTATAGGCACGGTGGGCACTTCACCACAGAGTGTCGGCAAAGTGCTTGTGATCGATTACGTGTCATCCCTGGCGTACGCGTGGGTTCGACGTTCCCCTAGCCAGAGCGTATATTGGTACATCACCCATATGCCCACCTTTATACAAGCCACTCTTCGCTAGATCTCGCGGGTGTCAGTACCAGAACGGGTATTTTAGAGGCGATGCATTAGGGCAGAGCATTCGATTTAAAGATTCGGCGGTATTAAATTAAATTGTCCTGCAAAATCTCATCCTGGGTATTGATTATCATCTCATCGTGCATCGCTGTCAGTTCACATCAAAGTCCGGTAAATTTATAAGCTAATGAATAAATTTTCGTCAGTTGATTATGTATTGTTACGCGTATCCAATTATGGATTATCAACGTACTAAAGCGCAAAATGGAAATTGTAATGCTTCTCAATGTTTTCCGCTTATTGATATTGGAGAAAAAAGCATCGCTGGATTTTATCAATCACAAAAAACATTTAATTTGGGTTGATTCGTACAGCAATATCAGCGTTTTCGGATACTAATGATCCTCTTATCTGGAATTTCTTTTTTCATTTTTTATTTTATTATCCCTAAAGCAGATATGGGCGAGGGTCGAGGGACAGGCATGACACGAAAGCTGATGGGATTGGTAAAATCAGGAACAATTCCTTGGTCCGTTGCCAGGTGCGCCAATTGCTAAAATTGTAGCGATTGGCGTGATCATTGGAGAGGAAAGTACTTGAGGGAATTTCGTACTCGAAAATCTCACATAAACTATACCTCTGACAAGACTACTAGGATAGACATACATTTGGCACGGTACAAGACTCAGACGACCACCAAAGGTACCGGTTGAATTTTTAATGAGCACTCTGAAATTGCTGACCGATATTTTCAGACATTCTAAGGGGTTGTTGAAAAGAAACGAGAGACAATGATGTATTTCGACCGATCGAGGTGAAGTCGAAATGTATAAGTAATTACTAATCATCAAACCGATTTCATCGACACGAAGCAGCAGGGAATTTTGTTTCCATCTGAAACCGCAGATATTTGCCCCAATGCTATTAGTCTTATTAGCCCCACCCTCACCCTCGTCCTCCCTACCACACACACACCTCGCTCGCGGTCCATCCTTGCCAATTTTGCTGGTGTATCCAAAATCGAACTTGGCAACTATCCATTTCCGGCTTTACACATCGATGTACACGATGGCTAGCCCTATCTACTGGTCGTTTCATTCAAACTGGCTATATTTCTGTTCTAATATACATCATCGATTTCCTTTCCTTCATTTTTAAACATCCAGGGATGGAAATTCTACGCTTCAAATTGCAGTGCTAAGATGGTGTTACGATTGGATGGGGGGAAAAGCAATTAATAATGTTTATCTTGGGTCTGGGGGTTCTAATTGTTTCAGAAGGTAACAAGACCGTCGTCAATGAGTGGGTGGCTCTGAGAGATGTTTGCAAATAGCAGGATCTATCCCTTTAAGGTTGGAGGACAGGGATCCCGATTCGTGTAATCCGGTCCCATGAATCTATACAATTGTTTGCAAATCGTAAGTGTACCGCACGGCATTGTGGCTAGCTGGCTATGCTCACCCCGCCCGTTATTGTCGATAGATCCAGGACTTAATCATTGACATCAATAAATCCGACGAGTCAAATTTCATGTTCTGATCACTCCGCAGTCAATATTTAGTGCAAATCGATGTTCGAGTACCCCGCAACCAGCCATTTCCTTCACGACTAACGAGCTGGCTGTTAATCAATCATCATCAACCATTTTGGACAATGATTTTCTCAACCACTGCAAGTTTTAGATTATTTTTATTCCAGTTGCGTTTGATTTCCCGGTTTCAATAAAAATTGTTGGTTAATTGTTTTTATTCACACGGTATATCGCAGTCGTAGGGGTGAGCGTGTCATGCTACGAGAATTGTTGACCAATAATACAGTCATTACGTAATGACTATACCTAGAGTTGCAATCTCCGATAATTAATGTATACATTTCATTACTATAGTTGGATCCATCGAGCCGTATGCTGGTAATAATGTTTGCCCTCTTTTTTAATCGTGAACAATGTGTACTGGAAAATGTTCATGTTTGACGAACATCAAAGAAATATTATTGTCCCATTCGCAATTAAATGTTTTGGTGACGCTTACCTGACAATAAAATAAGAAGACGTCGCAGGACAAGCTCCATTCCAGCAGTCCAGACTTTATGTTCAACACATGGCTAGAAGTTTCCTGGAATCAGAAAATTAAAAAACTTCCTTGAAATTGAGTTAAATGAATATATCTCTTGAGCAGGACGAAGGCGGAGGTCCGAAATGAAGATACGTCAAGGGAGGTCTCCTTATATATCCCTCTAGAAAAAATAAAATGTTTAAGTTTTCAGGATGCTTCGCCTCTGCTTCTTGGTCTCATTCTATTCCCATGAACTATTACCTGTGATCCATATTTGAACTGAAATTAATTCGGACGAGTTTCAGCCCCGCTTATCTAATTATATGGATTCTGCGGTCAGGATTCCGACTAGTTTCACCAAAGTTGAAGTAATCACAGGATAAAATCTGACCTCTTACGACCGTATAAGCCACGTTTAGTTCAAACTGTATGATATCGAATAGCTTACGTAAATTGTTATTAGTGACTTGTGACGCGATACGAGTGCTTTGACTAGAAATGATTTCATGAACCCGGGCTAACGCGAGTGGACTTTGTAATGCAGAAAAGAATTTACCTAGTAGGAGGTAATCCTTCTGGTAAAACTCGAGCCTCATATTTGACATGCCTAGGAAGAAGGTTTGAAGAGTCAGACGGCGCGAGAGTTCGAGTCTTTGTTTAAAAATGCAGTAAAATTTAAATGCTTTGTGCAACTGGAGTCTGCACAGCCGGTGAAGTATCTGTTTGGCCAAGCCTCATTATCCGCTGCATTTTAGATCTACGTTTCATTTTTAAAGCCAAAACTTCTTTCGTTGTCTGAAAAGTGGAGCTTTCGTCGCCCCGCGTTACACACTACAATTTTAACACCATACCTACCCTCAGCTAGAATACTCTAATGAGCAAGCATTCTTTCTTCTAGATCACGATGGCCATCTAATTGTATGCAAATTTCGCGGCTCTTCCTATGTCAAATAAAAAGAATCCGTCACTGTGCTCACAGTGCATGCAGCTTTGTCATGATTTTTTCGGGTGTCTTCGTAGATTCCTAGTGCGGCTAGACTGCTGTGAATATTCGACGCCGGAAGTACGCCAGGGGACATTTTTCACGTGACGGAAATCCGTTTCCGGTTAACAGCCCCCGCAAAATGTGCAAACAAAAATCGAGCAAAAGAAGCGGCGATGTGCGTAATGAGTGAAGACGTCAGTGCCACCGGTAACATGGGAATGCTCTTCATTCTGTCAATACACCGTACCTGCAAGCTCTCAGCTTTTAACTCTGAAAGTTGAAATGTATCCGACCTGCTTTTGCCGAAGTTACCGGATCCCTCTGAAACACCTATAGTTCGATCGGCTTCTCCGTCGATGCAATTATCTCACGGCAATTACTCGTTCTCTCAGATAATTTTCGATCAGATGTTTCTACAGCCGAAAAAAAAAAATGGCTGCGCAGTTAAAAAACGATTAAGCATTGAAAAAAAGAGGAGGTGACGTAGCGTCGTGAGTCGTGCGTTACGGAGGGTGAATTTTGGTCTACGCCTCTGATAATTCTTTTCGCGATCCCATTCCCCGTTCCCCATTTCCCATTTTCCCCCAAGCCAACCCCGTAAGTATCTTCGTCTCCGTTCGTTAATTTTCTGTCCTTTTCTTTCTTCGCCTTGGTCGGTATCTCGCCCCAGCCACCGAGGCTCCGAGGTTGGACTTTCTCGCTCTTTCTGCCACTTGAAATCTCCCCGTGGAATAAGAATCCCCTAACTTAAGTTTAATTCACCCGATTATCATACCGACCGAGCGAGTAAGCTTGGATAAGGACAGAGATGAGCCGGGGTGCACGGTGAGAAGAATGAGAGAACGAAAGAGCGAGTAGGTATAATAAATAAATGATGATCGCGCCGCGGAAAATCTCCGACACAAAAGACTTTAATTAAACATTTATTACCTCATATCCCTGCACCGTTTGCGTATTCTCAGAGTTTCCTTAGTTATTCAATATTCAATATTAAATCTCAGTTATATTTCACCTCGACAATCTATCAAATTGCTTGAAAAAACAAAATCGACATTAACCCCACAAACTTCAGTCCGATGAATCCTACGATAAAAATGCCTGTTTTTTTTTTTAGATATTTCTACAAATCGTCAAATGGATGAGAGAAATCGTTTGGATTAAAAACTTTTCCCACTGAAAAAGATAATATTACAATAAATCACGTGATAAATCACAAAATATTACGACTAGATTCAGCTTAACATTTATCATATAATCTGGAATGTCGGATTATAACAGATACATAATTTATTGAGGATTATCAAAGATTCCAAAAGCAGCCGTTTGACGGACTGTCGGGTGATTCTTCGAGTACGCATGTGCAGAGTACAATTAAAGTTACTCTTGAGTCCTAGGCGTTAAAAGTAGCCTCATTTATACTTCACGCATGCGCAATTTGTACTCAAATTTCGGATTATTGGACGCTACAACCTTACCTCAATTGAAAGAATGTTTAATATAATGTTACTGATGTTACTATGTTATAAAGTATTGTGTCTCGTGATACTATTCTAATTCATAATCTGATCAATTTCATGTCCATTACCAAGGAAAAAACAAACTTAATGGCGTGGGATCGAATCCACGTCTAACAGATTCGTGGTTGGTTACGCTACCACCTGAGCTATGAACGAACGTATCACATTGCATATTATCAAGTTCTGATAGTTTTTGGTTTACCATGTCATTAATGAGATGATTTTTATATATACGATTGAATATAAAATCTTTTTTCGTAGGTATCATTTAATTTTGACTAAAAGGGACGATCCCCATCTCTGAGTAGACGGCGGGCTTTCATTTTGATGAAACTCGAAGCATATGAAATCAATGCTCTTTGATATCGGAGGTGTTTCATTAGCCAGCAGCAGTAGCAGCCGTACAATAGCATTGCATCGGACAATACGGGGTAAACAAATATTTACCCTTTCTGTATGTGGAATATATGCGAAGTCTATTAGTGTATCGAATCATTCAAATCAAATATAATTCCAGTGATGCAAAATATACCGAAGGATGTTAACTGACCTGCGCATGAGCCGTGTGTTTAATTTCGAATCGATTTTCTTCCATTATGAAAAAGAAATAGAAGGTGATTAGTTTTTTTGAGGATAATACTTCAGCGGAGACGCAGGCCTTTCCTGCACCGAGACATATCGTGAGGAAAATTGATAAGCTGTCTTACGTTGCTATCAGCGATCGAGTTTCTAAACTTTATTAGCTGCGCTGGCTGAATGCTGTCTATAGGTATAACTCCTTGGGTATTATCGTAACTTTGAGGATACTACAGGGATGGTGTGGTTACAGTTAGAGATGATTTATCGATATCACGAGACTCGCTCAACCCCTTTGAAACAATAACTAAACTTGTCGTCAACTTGTGATTTGATTTCAATTAAAACGACATTTGTATAGAAAAATAAGACGCAAGAATTTTGATGACCTCTTCCGTGTATAAGATGAACAGTAATTATTCATAATGAATGAATCTAGACAATGAAGAATGAGAAAGGTAATAAAATGTCTTCGAGCGTCGCGTGATCGTGGTGTGGCACGACGCGGGGCGTCGCCTGGATAAAGTTATGCATTATGATTCGCCCCGGCTCACCCCCATCTAATGACGCACTTGTTGCACGGGTTTCCGGCAAAAGTTTTGCCCGTCTTACAGTATGTGAGTTATACAGATTTTGCCCCTGAGTTTCGGGCTTCTACTTTATGCGGCAGTAAATCGCTTACGGTTTTCAATAATTCCGAGGTTGATCATGCACCTCCTACCTGTTCCGATAAATTAACATTTTTCTATGTTAATTTCAATCCGAATTTCAGCTTCGTCGATTATAGCTCCGTTCATTTCGGGAAGATAATGGCAAACCAGCAGGCTCAGAGGATGTTTGCAGCTTTCCTCTGCCTAATCGCTCGATCGGAGTACGAAGAAAGAGCAAATCTGTCTGGGTCTGAAGGCTAACTTGACTCACCCAACTTCATTAGTCTCACGTCGGTCCGTCACACCTCGTGACATTAATTCGATTGTCGGTTTGACACGAGTATCAGACCCATATTGGTCACACTTTCACATAGTTCATCACCTGCGTGGTGGAGAATCTTGCGAAATTGAAAATGAAAAGAAAGGAATTTTATATGGAGGATATTGTTGAGGAATGATTTAATTTTTTCTTCTCTCATTGTCAGAAGAAAATTCGTACAGAGGCTAACAAATAACTTTTTTTATTTCTTTCTCGATGGACTATCGCCGTCGATTTCTGAGACGAACAAAGTCTGCCTCTTTTCAACGGGAAGTATAGAGAAGCGTAGTAGATCTCTGAGTTTTTTCCAGTAATATAGAAATATGAGCCGAAGCAGCTACGCCAAAGCAGTTACAGTGCCAGTGGCTCGGAGCAGTGGAGATACAGGATGATGTATTGAGGCAGTTTTATCCCCGGCGCAGAAATGGTCAGTCGCCCAGACGATGGTCAGATATTACAAGTATCAGAATTTACTGATTAAAATTGATCACGGTATCAGTGAACCCTCATATTTCAACGTTTGAATTACTGATCTGCTTAAATCGTCGTTAATTTGCGTCCATTATTTCATCGAAAAACATGCGAAAATCGGGAAGCTTCCCACAACCGCGACCACGATACGATATTTCGATTAATTTCTTCCCCAGTTGTTATCAGGGAGACTATTTATAGCTTGATTGCAATTTATGGCAATGGGTCTGGGGATCGTCAGATATTTGCGGTGAAAAACGTTCTATAAACCGAAACAAGTCTAACCGACGTTGGACGTGGTTGACATCGTTGATGGTGTCGGCGACGTTAACGGTGACGGTGACGGGCCTCTCGGTCAATCAGAATTTTAAATCAACGGCCGTGGATATTTGCTTGAAAAGCTTTCAGTCTGTAAATTATTCATGGATTTTTGCGAACGTTCGTCGGATCCGAATCGAATTGAGGGACACTGAAAAAACAGATTGGAGTATATATCTACTGCCTTTTTATTTTCATGGGAACCACATACGCCCGATGCCCAAAAATCGTGTATTCTTCTCCATCGAGGATTCCTTGCCAATTTTTACAAAAAGAAAGCAATTTTTATAGATTAAAATGACTAGAGGAGTGGAATTTTTCCACTTTCCGACTGTGGGGAGTGAAAAGTGAAATTGGATTACTTAATGCCACATCTATTCACTGATTACGTTTTCCCAGTGACAAAAAAAAAAAAAAAAAATTTCAATGAGAATTATATATAAACGAGACTCCAATGGTACGAAAGCGTTAAAAATTCACGTGTACGTCCCGCAATGGTGTGTCTACCTATGGGGCATTCCACGTCAAACCGACCCCCCATGAGCGTGACCCTCTGGGATTTCGATGCCCAATGGATTTTTTGGTTC